>OY723385.1:51749259-51856759 GCA_963210295.1 Ophion ellenae
AACATCGGCCTCGTATCGACAAGCCAATGATTAGCGAGTCTATGTTTGGCCGAACATTGGCCGCGTATCGGCAAACCAATGATTGGCGAGTCTACACTTCGCCAAACATCGGCCTCGTATCGACAAGCCAATGATTAGCGAGTCTATATTTGGCCGAACATTGGCCTCGTATCGGCAAACCAATGTCGGCTAGTTAATACTTAGCCGAGCATTGGCGTACATTTGGGTAATCGATCACCGCCGCGCCAACATTGGTCCGAGTATTGGCCGTTACGGTTCGATTGGCGAAACCTACATGGGCTGCCACCCTTCAATACGAAGTGACACCCTGCACGATATTCTCTTCCCGTTTGCCTCGAATATCCGGACACCCTGTACACCTAGCGATGGCTGATTGATTTTGTCGGGACTCGAGCAGCATGGGGAATGAGTACAGGGTACACGTAAGCGAGAAGTTTCGTGCCTTGAATGTGCGTGTGTGCGGCGCGTGGGCGGAAGAGAGGAAAGTACCGAAGTGTCGATGGGCAAAACAAAAAGCGAAAGTGACACGGCCATAGACGAACGTACAATTGTACGACGATGGTCCACAAGCGTGTGATTGGGTATAGGTGGTGGAAAGATCGATCGCGATTACGGATCCTTTCAGGATCGAACTAATTGTCAGTTGGTCGTGAATGAGCGGAGCGGAAACAAGGAACGGCGGGACAAGCTTAAGCCAGATACGGGGGCTGCAAATCGATGAGGAGGCAACGCACGCAGAAAGCCGAAACAGGTCGACGCACCTACAGCATACGTACTGAAGGAAAATAACACAGCATGCAAAAAGCGCCGGTCTGGGTATAACGATGCTGGAGAAAAGCTGTAAAAAACGTACAAAGAGATAGGGCATCGGCTTAGGAAATGCACTCGACAGAGATCGACGGAGAGAAAAAATAGCGAGTGGAATGGATCACGGCAGAGGACGAAGAAAACGGGCGCTGGGGAAAAAAAACGATTTAAAGTGCAGCGCCTGAAATGTTTTAAGGTAGTACGAGCGTGAAATCTTGATTTCCATAGATTTTGTTCAAATTTTAACCAGACATTGTTCATATCATTATGCATGTTTCAGTGAAATTGCAGAATAGTCGACTATTTAGATTGGGAGATTATGGGTTTTAAAATTGCAACTTTTAACACTGCAGGGTCTGCACTGAAATTTAGACAAAATAATTTTCCGTAAAAAATATTTGGCTCCTATAATAAGAAGACATATGGCAACACCGCAGAACAGTATTGTTCAAAATTTCGAGAAAAAAATAATTATCGTGGTCGTAAAGTGAAAAATGTTGTCATAAAAAAATATTTGCATTATAAATATTAATATTTTATATTGTTTATGTTATTTTGATTAACAAATAAAAGTGTTGGTTCATTCATAACTAATTAAAAACTTTATTCGATTAAAAATTACTTCCAAATAAAAATTTGTGTTGCAGTATTATTTAAAATGTGCCGCGCAAACTCACGTCATTGGATACGTGGAACAATGCGGTGTGGCCATATGTCTTCTTATTATGAGGGACAAATATTTTTTACGGAAAATTATTCTGCCTAAATTTCAATGCAGACCCTGCACTGTTAAAAGTTGCTATTTCAAAACCCATTATCTCCCAATCTAAATAGTCGACTGTTCTGAAATTTCACTCCAACATGCATAATGATATGAACAATGTCTGGTGAAAATTTGAACAAAATCTATAGAAATCAAGATTTCGCGCTCGTGCTACCTTAAGGGGTCTACTTTGGACGCTAAAAAAGGCTATTCTCATGAATTTTCTTGATCAGTTCATTTTATAGATACTGATATAAAAGTTGTTACACTTGATAAATACACTTTCGAAATATATTTTAAACAAAAATTATGTATTCATGTAACCCAAACAAACTTTAAACGCGTTTTTCTCGAAACCTCGTTTTTCGACGGCTTGTCGATGAAATCGTCGAAACTACTGAACCGAACCTTGTGAAATGTAAACCATATATTCTTTAAAACTGTAGCTATAGCGCATGTCAAAGATTTTTTTAAATTTTGATATTTACTATTTTTTTATAAAAACGGTGGAAAAAACGTTTTTTTTTCTTTTTTGTTCGAAAAATGACCGCCATTTTGTTATTTTTACGTATTTTAAAATTCGTATGATATGCGCTATAGCCATTAACGTACTGAATCTCAAACCGTGTGATTTTTTTCTTTCGGATGATCCATCTCCGAGATTTCATCAGCAGTGCAGACCTACAATATTTTTAGGACATTTTTTAACTACCATTTTCGTCTATAAATAGTGACTTAAATAAATAATTTTTTTTCGAATGTATTTCGAAAGTGTATTTATTAAGTGTCACAACTTTTATATCAATATCTATAATATAAACCTATCAAAAAAATCATGAAAATAGCCTTTTTTAGCATTTAAAGTGAAAAGACCCCTTAAGCGCGGAGGTTATAGTGTGGAATCGATTTGGAAAGAAAGGATGCGGGATAAGCACGTTCAACCGGTTTCGGAATTAACGCGTTTTTCTTGTTTGTCTCTATTCCACCGCGTAATCCCTCGAAGATCTATGACGTTGAAGTTTGCACCGTTAAAATGCAAGGAAATCTTTTTTTTCCGAATTTCCCAAATTTCCTTTGGCAGATTCAAGCTATGAAAATCATGAGGAAATTTTTTGGGATCTTTGTTTAGCGATTTCCAACCTGAATCTTTGAAATATGATTTTTGCTAATAACAGATACAAGGAAGTGAACTGCATACCAACGATGCAAACTTCAACCTCATGAAAAAAAATGTTGTGCTTTGAGGGTTGGAATCAGTGATTACTGTTCACGATTTTTCTATAATCGATTCGTAAAATTTGGAAATTTTGGCGTATCGAAAAACGATAGTAACATCTACATCAATGAGGGTATCTTGAATATTTAGCATGTTCGGCATATACATTGCTAGTCCATCGATTGAGTTGATCTGAATTTCATCACTTTGCAAGCGAAAAAGGTCGGAAAAGTATTTCAAACAAGACTCTTTACATAATATCATTTTACTTAATTTTAAATTTTAATTATATTTAACATTTTTTCATTTTAAATAAATAATTGTTCAACAAATAATTTAAAAAAAAAACGTCACCCTGTGACATGAAATACTTATTTTTTATAAATTTTTCTAAAACTCGGAATTATCTTTTTTCTTTGATTTTTTTTATTTTTTGAAGCTTCAATGTATGAAGCTATTCGTTTAAGATCTCGTCATTTTTTAATGCTCAACAGAAAACCGTCCAACGAAAAAGTTTAAGAAATTCGTGACCGGTTATCTATTTTTGAGAATTAAAAAAACGAAGATCCAAAATAGAGAGACAATTCGGAAAATTTCCTAAGAATTCTGAAAAATCGACGATATCATCGCATTTGTAGAAATATATTGTTCACTAAACGTTTGTTAAACAATTATTTGTTCGAAAAATTCGTCGATAAGTCTCTCCGATTATACTTATTAAAAACAGCTTCAACAATTCAAAACTTTTCGGATATTCATAAAATCGCGAAATACCCCATTTCTGAGCGAATCAATTTTTCAAGCTGTAAACGAACGTGTAACCCAACAACCGAGGTAGGGAATCAAAAGACTGACGATGGAAACAAACTTGTGCGAGCCTTGTTTCACCGAGCCTGAGTGAGACAGACCTGGGCCAGGTTTCATTGCATCGTTTGGAGCTGCCTGGAACCAAGACTGGCTGCTTAGCCTCAACTCAGGGTTATTTCAAGCTTTATTCAGCCAGTGAATTTTAAGGCTAAAAAATCAAGGCTGGATGCAGGCTTGTTTCAGGTTGTGATAAAATAAAATAAATTTTAAATAATATTTTTTCTGTACTTTCATGAAAAAAAAAAATTAGCAATAAATTTGTCGGGTGCGAAGGCACGAAAAACGAAAGCGAAGGAGGCAGCTCAGAACATTTAAACATATTCTCTTATCGATATTTATGAGGTACACAAAAAAGTATTTTTCTCGTCACATACACATTTCGTATATACGCACTGTCTGGGGTTTGCGTACACTCTGTGTATTACGTGTCCCATAAACAATAAATAAAATAAAGTATTGTGTTTAAAATATTTTATATATATTTTATAACAAATAATATAATGAATAATAAATATATATAATAAATAAAATGAATTCTTTACAAATTTATTAAATTTACCCCAATGTAGAATAGAGAAAACTAAAAACAGGCCTCATATAGCCTCGAGAAGAGTTTGGGATAAGCTTGGTCATAAATGCTCGTGAAGGCATCATTAAGGCTCGTTTTGAACCTTGTTGTTTCGTCGTTTCAGGCTTAGTACAGGATTTTCTACCAGCCTTTGGTCAAGCCTGTGTGCAACAGCCTGAAACCGCGTTATCATTCAGGGGTTCAGCTACGCCTGAAATCAGGCTGGTGCTCAGCCTGAATTAAAAAATGTGAGCCTTGTTTCAGAGCTTGGCGAGCCCTTTTTTCATCGTCAATTCCTACCTGGGAATCCACCAGCGTTCCAAGTGCGATAGAATATTGTATAAAGCAATTCGAAATGTGCTTTTGATTTATCGATACCCACTCGACAAAGTGGTGCTAATGAATTACTGTATACGCGCATATGTGGATCCCTACGTGACAAAGCTCGATAGCTGAACACAGAGAATAACAAAGGCAAGGGTGAAGTGGCAAGGCGGGACTTGGGAATGGGGGGCGGGGGTGGAACGAGGATCCGGGGGTGGGATAGCATAACATGCGCTGATGAATCGCCAGAGGGATTTGCGGAGGAGTCGAACTATATACTACTTCATGGTATACGTTTATAAAGTGGGAGGAGTGCAAGAATCAACTGAGTAAGATGGGAGGGATGGAAGAAGAATGGGGCAGAGAGATGGGGTTGTTTGGGAAAGGCTGAGAAGGCGACAGATGCGCAGATTCCAGTTTCAAAAGAGAGCTAGAAGTACGAGAGATCGAGTTTATTCGATGCGTCGGCGATTTTATAACTATACGATGCGAAAGGTCAAAGTATCAAACGAGACTAAGCTCGAGTGAATTTCCGGCAAAATGCGGTCTTTCTCAATGCCAGAGATACAGGAACGAACAGTTTGACAAATGCAATTGCAAAAGACCGACAGTAGAGGACGCGTGGTTTGTGCAGCTTTAGCGATTTCTCGTGGCAAGTAGTGCTGGCCTGGATCAATACCTGGATGGGTGACCACTTGGTCACGCAGCCAATTGCGCGCTGACCACCAAGAGGGTGGCAGCTTTTCTGAGTTCACGATAACCACAACCGAGAGTCGGTACAAATATAGCCGCATTGATCGGCAGGTGTTTTCGACAGTTTCCCTCTGCCCTGGTGCAAATGCGATACAGCGATGCATCAAGGAAGGCTGTGGCTCTCTTAGGCAGTGGAAATAGTGCAGTGACGAAGGTCGGGTGAAAGCAAAATGGATGGGGGCGTTAATCCCGCAAGGGCATACCAAGAAAGAATAAACATAAATCACAGTTTTTCAAACATGCGATGGAAGTGGTATCATTAGAATGGGATGAAAATTGAGTTTTTTTCAATTGGTCAAAATTCTTTCTGCAGGTTTATCGCTGGATAAGAAAATCTGTCGATCATTTTTCGAGACTCTTATTCGAAGATCTACGACTTGAATCTGCAAAAAAACTGTGGTGTAATAATAATAATAAAGAAAGTAAAATATAGGAACAACTTTTTGTTGCATTTTAAAACCATAGAAAAATTCCGAATGTGGAACTTCAAGAAGGCGTGAAAATTGGGAACAATTTTATGAGTATTCAGAAATCTCGACTATTTCATTCCATATGAAGAAAAACAGTTTTTTTACTAATTATTTATTGAGTAATTGTTTGTTCGAATAATTTTCCAATAACTTTTTGGCATTATTATTTTTCCGAATCAATCCTCGAAACGTCTTCGATATGTTTGGGTTTTTCGGATTCTTGTCGAATACGATGGTGATGAAGTTAGCATCGTTGGAACGCATCGAAACTTCTTTTTAAAATTATCACTTCCTAATTTTTATTATTCTACAAAATCTTTTTCGGTAGATTAATATTGTATGTCCCAGAATAGTATATTAAGTCCTTAGACCACTCTAGAGGCCGAAAAATAGGCTTTTTGGGGATTTTTTTTTCAGAAAAACTACAAAATAAATCGAGATTACAAAAAAGGGCGTTTATCATCCATATAGATGAGTGAATACAATAAGTTTTTTGAAACGATTGATTTCAAAATGGCGGCTGTGCAACGTTTATTTCAAAACTGCATTTTTTAAGTTGGCCGGAAACATAACTCAGACAATTTTCAACCGATGCACTTGAAATGTTGAATATATCTTGAAAAATACATTGTCTATGGAAGTATGTAGGATTTTTTTTATATTGCATAGTTCATATGTTATTAACAATTATCTGACGATTTTTTAGGCAAATTTTCTAAAAGTGAAAAATTTCGGTAAAAAATGTCCTAAAAGAATTGTAGGACTGCGCTGTTGAAGAAATCTCGAAGACGGATCATCCGAAACAAAAAAAATCAAACGGTTTCAGATTCAATATGTTAACGGCTATAGCGCATATCATACGATTTTTGATATTTGTAAAAATAACAAAATGGCGGACATTTTTCAAAAAACGACAAAAAAGGTGTTTTATTTCACCGTTTTTGGCAAAAAAATAGTAAATAGCGAAATTTAAAAAAATCCTTGATATGCGCTATAGCTATAGTTGTAAAGAATATGCGGTTAAACTTTCATAAGGATCGGTTCAGTCGTTTCGAAGATTTTATCGACAAGCCGTCGAAAAACGCATTTAAAGTCTGTTTGGGTTACATAAATACATACATTTTCAAAAAATGTATTTCGAAAGCGTATTTATTAAGTGTAACAATTTCCATATCAATATCTATAATATAAACCTATCAAAAAAATTCATGAAAATAACCTTTTGTCAGGGTCTAAAGTGAGAAAACCCCTTAAGGAATGGCTGAGTTTTTTTGTTGGTAAAATCGGCGAAAAAAATGAAGTATTCAGATATGTACATTTTTATTGCATCTGAACGAAGCAAACTTCAATCTCGTCGAATGGGGAGGTACGAGATTTCTTATGGAATCAAACGTTCGGCTGTAGAGTGGAGAAGTGATTCAATTTACTTGGGATTTTGTAGCCGAGAGAAAACCCTTCAGATCTTGCGATGTTCGTCGGTAACGGCTGATTAGCCCCCCCCCCCCACTCAATTCTTGTTACCTTTGGGTAGAAAATCTGCAATAATTAATGAAAATACCATTCACCACGTACTTTCAAGTAAAGTGATTGAATCGCAGTAAAATTATTACTTTTGGGGGCGGGGTGGCGGCAGTAAAACGCTTTTAAATTCGATGAGGTTTAATCTGCTTTATTTTCGAAACGCTTCGAAAAATGTTGCACGTCAAATATCGATAATAATTTCTGTTTTTGAAAAAACCTTGTTCGATAAATAACCGATGTATTATCCAAACGATAAAAAGAATAGTCAAGTTTTACTTTAACATAAAATCCACCTCACTTTTTGCATAATATCCCAAATGCATAGTTTTCATATCGTCCAGGAACGGAAGCACGGGACACGAGTGTGTCTTCGAAGGTTCAAGGTATCCTGAAACGAGAGTAATTAAGAACGGAGCTAGTTATTTCCTGTAAAAATTAAGCGTCACTGGACGCCTGACACAATCTTCAGACTTGTAATCACGTCAGCTACCGCTTACCCCGTGGAAATATATCACCCTCATAAGTTATGGCGCAGGATATATTATATTCATAATTTATCTACCTTTTGTCCTGCGTGTAGAATTTTCAAAAAAAAAAGCCCAAAAAACTTGACACCCAGCCCGGTTTTTTGTGGGCAGAGTATATGAAACCGAGCGAACACATTTTTCATCCAAACTTCTTCAATTTTAACGTACTCAAGCGGATGATTTTTGTGCGCTGTTTATCAAAGTAGGGTCGGAGATATTTTCTCCCACACAGTTTTTCATTTGGAACAGATTATATCGATAGGGTTGTTATTTTTTTCCAATCGTACTGATTTCTACAATTTCGGAATGTAACGAAAGTACTCATCTATCATTCAATTTTTAATATCATCAAAATGCCAATTTAGTTTTTCAATACGGAGTGATTCCCGGTGCGGTTATCCGACAATTAAGGGGAGATATACACCTAGGAGCCGGAAAAAGGTCATTTTTGTGAATTTTTTCAAGGAAAAGTATTTGAAATTTCGAATTGGGGTTTTAATTATCTAAAAGTATATACATTCAAAAATATGTTTAATTTTCTTTATTTAAAAATATCAAAAATATACAAGGATATTGTATGATCCTTGGAGCGTCGTAAAAAATCTGCGTATACGGTACCCACTGGCGTTTCTTCAAAAATCATCTGAAAAAAAAAACCAAAAAGATTATTAAATTAGATACTATAATGTAGTACTTGTCATAGCCGATTTTGAAAATATCGATTTATGACAAAATGGCGGACGTTTGAACATAAATAGTGATTTTTGGGCCAAAAATTAGTTATTATTTTGCCTATAAAACAAAAACTAAGTAACGAAAAAAAAATCCTATGACAAGTATTAGATAATGGTGTATAGAATAACCACAAAAAACCTCAAGGCAATTGGTTTATTGGTTTTCGAGAAATTTTGAGTACCGATTTGAAAAACGTGGTTTTGAGAAAAACGCGTTTGAAAATTTCGGAATGAATAAATCACGAAATTTGTCAACTTACATGGAATCATCGATACCAGGCCCATAGTGTAGGTCTTCTACGGTCGACGGAATGTTCATAGCTTCTAAATCCTCGACCGCGACCATCTAGGTGTATATCTCTCCTTAAGCGTATGTTATTCGTCCGAACAGAGAACTCAGTTCACGCCGTATTTCTAGTAGGCGTACATATTATTGTGATTCGTGTCAGCTAGTATGCGGACGAATAACATATATATAATCGTCCGGATAGAATGTGTTAAAATGATAAACAAACTATCCGGATGAATAATTTACACGTATTTGGCCAAATAAAATCTGTATAATTTTATTTGGGTTTGTTCGTTTGGATTTGTTTGTTTGGGTTTGGGTTTGATTGTTTGGGTTCGGGTTTGTTTGTTTGCGTTTGGGTTTGATTTTTTTAGTTTATTTGTCTGATTGTTTCAGTTTGTTTGTTTGGGTTCATTTGTTTGGGTTTGTGTGCTTGGGTTTCAGTTTGTTTTGGTTTGCTTGCGTTTATTTGTTTGGGGCGTTGTATAGCGTGAAGTGAGCTGCTATCCGGACGAATAACATACCCTTATTCGTCCGATAACCGGACCGCTAGCCGCAGCATTTTTAATATCGTCCAAATTTTTATTTTCCCATGGGACAAATACGAATCAAAACAAACCCGAACGAAGGGCTCAAAGAGGTTTAACGAATTTCCGTAGCTTGCGCTAACGAACAGATGAAAGCAATATCAACGAAAAGAAAATCCGTTGTGTTTCGACAATGTGAACTTTATCATAATTTTTTACCTTCTTTCAAGTTTATCTACGTACTTATTTTTATTTTTCTATTTATTTACTACCTTTATATACAGAGCATTTATTTTTATTTGCGTTGAAATTTTTTTATTCCCATTTACTAAATTGCATCTACTGTGGTTTTTCATTTTTTGGATTTATTTACTATTTTATTTACTGAATATTTATTTTTATTTACATTTTTCACTGAAAGAAATAAAAATCCTTGTTTTATCGTCACCATCGTTCAGGTGATGCTTTTCATAGCGACATTCCCTGCCGGGACGAGGCAAGTCCTTGTTAGTTCTTTGCCCTTTTGGCTCCGCCCCACCGCTCCCAATAAGGTATATACCACGAACGGAAGTGTAGAAAAGTTGGTACAAATACGTGACAAAAGGGATCAGTCTCAGAGATAAACTACGTGCGAAATTGAAAGACTTATGAGGATGGAAGTGTAAACGATAGATCGAAAAGCAGATTGAACAGAAATGCCTGTATTCGCAGATATCCTTTTACCGAGATGGACGAATTCACTATAGCTCGTGATTTCTAGTAGCAGCCTACATGATCCGTCTCGTTCGCAATCGACCACACTTTCGAGAACTGTGATAGCTCAATGGATATGCTGTGAACCATCTTTGATGGCATATTTATTGTTTTTTTTTAAATAAATAAAAACCTTTTTTTACGAACTATATTATTATATAATTTATTGCATTATTATTATCATATTATATTATTATAAAATGCAGTATTCAGTTTTTTTTCTTCTAATTCCCGCGCCATTATTATATGGCGCGACAAAATATTATTGTTTGCCATATTTATAACTAATAAATTATGCAAACCGAATAATTATGCAACCATTATTATTTGGCCAGACAAAATATATGTCTATAAGTAGACATTTTATTTTTTAAATGTATCGATCGTTTATTCTTTAATTTAAAAAAACACATTATTTTTGTGTCATGCTGTTTTCCTTTAGTCGCATCGTATCAAAATAGCGATTACTTCACAAAGCTTCCATCACTTTCGATATCGGATTCACCCCCGTCGAACACCGCATTTTATAATATGATTGAAAAATCGATAGTCTATGTATAATTGAGGGATCTAAAGCATTTTTAGATTGTCCAAGGATTCACTTATCCTGAAGAAACTTGAAAAAAAAAGGAGACATTGCAACAATCTTGCGATATAAATACCAGCGACGTCGAATTTTTGAAAGACTACCAAAAATTTCATCCAAAGATTGTTCGGTCTACTCAAATATGAACTCATTACATTTTTTTCTTTTACGCGCATTTTTTTCAATCCGGTCGAATATTTTTGTCCCGAGTACTGAACGCAATTTGACCTTTAATTTGGATACATTTTAGAGTAAAAAAAAATTGATTTTCAATGCAAATTTTAAAAATGTACAATTTACAAAAATGTCTAGTAGAAAATAATGATTTTCGAATCAATTTTTATTAAACTATAATTTTTTTAAATCGTCGATTTAATTGGACAGTTTTAGAGAGAAAAATGACTTTTGTGGCAACAAAATAGGATAACAAAAGTTCACCTTTTGCACACATTTCAGGAACGTTGCATTGTTTATAAAAATATATATGGCAAATTTTTCTTCAGCAGTCCTCTACGGCATTTTCTTGGAGGCCACAACTTCTGCATCGATTGAAGCCCGAAACGGGCAGTGTCTTTTCCTTCTTTTTTTCCTGATCAGAACCTTCCTCCAATTCACCCCTCCCCTTGCCCGCGTTTCCGGAGTTTCCGTCTTATCTCGGGTGTCGCATACACCCCTATCAGTTCTCTCAGTGGGTGCAGTGGTCGCATAATATTTGAGAGTCGTTCCGAAGCTTTCCAAGATGGCATCTTGGAGGGTCCACTAGAGGTTGGTCTCGACGCCGAAGATGAAGAGCTTCTTCGACGAGACGACGGGACATGCAACATTCTCTATGGATAATAATTTTGTCATCCGCTGCTGTCCGCATTTTCCGTTTACTTTTTGTCAACGAACGTGACACGGCCACATCATCGTGGAGCCATTACGAGCGTTACTTTGATCATTCTTGCACATCGTATCAATTTATTGGTGATCTATTGATACGAATCGACTGGAATGAAATATCCTCCAAGCGTTCGTCAGCATTGAAGCATCGAAAAAAAATATATTCGAAATACTTCTTAAGGCGGAATATACATTTAGGCAGGAAGAAAATAAGCAATATTGAGGAATTTTTTAAACTAAGAAATAATTATTCTACAATTTTCAAACTTTAGTTATACTTTAATAGTATATTTAAGTATACGAAACATTTTTTTTATATTAAATCATCATCAAAATGGCGGAGCTGTGGCAAAGTGTTACAGCAAGGTCGCCGCAGCAGTTGCGAATCGGCGTGCAGTCTAGCTTCCCGTAGACTTTGATTTGCAAAAAAGTTCAAACATTTTTCAGTTAGAACATGTATAGTTTCTATGTGACGGTAATTAAAATAAAGAAAACGCAAATTTGAGAAGATGGCACGCATTTACAAAAAAAAAACAACATTTCACGCAATATTTCTGTAGAATGTGGATTAAAAGTCGTTTTTTTTTTCAATTTTTCAAAATCAATTTTCGTCAAGGAGAAGGTACCAATATTATTAATATTTCTACAAAGTTTCAACTCAATCGGCTTAATAATTTTTGCGTAATCCTGCACGCCAATTTCGATAACGCAGTTTTGAGAAAACCGCGTTTCAAGTTCACGCCCGCTCCGAATCCGAACGATGAGGCACAGCGTTGACGGGCTGTAACGTTTGAAGTTTTTCGAATTTCACTTAAAAAGTTTGGGAAAATATTCTACATATATAGTTTCATCGTTTAAAGAAGAAAAAACGAGATCGATTTTGTATCGTTGTAAATGTATATCCCGCCTTAAACGTCAAATCTGAATGTAGAGCATATTCGCAAGCTTTTTTATTTGATTTTTCTCCAATCTTTTTTCGCGAGCTTCTGCAGTTCTACGAGTGAAAAGATAAGTCATTCCAGAGAGGGAAAGATTTTATTTAAGGACAGAGAGAGAGAGAGAGAGAGAGATGCTTTCGCTAAAATCTGATGATGCGTGAATTCCTTTCAGGCAACCTGACAGAGGATAAACTTCGCGCGCTCTCTCTCTCTCTCTCTCTCTCTCTCTCTCTCTCTCTCTCTCTCACACACACACACACACACACACACACACACACACACACACACACACACACACACACACACACACACACACACACACACACACACACACACACACACACGCACGCACGCACGCACGCACACACACACACACACACACACGCACAGTTTTCGCTTTCCAAGGGTAGAGCAATATGCTTGGCATGCGGAGATTCTAAGTAAGGATAGAGTCTTGATGTGCTGATAGAAACGACATGGTTGTTCAGGTCGACGACGACAACGACGACGAAGACGTCAAAATCTCCGTTATTTCAAACCCATGCACGAAGGAGTGTTGCTGCTCGACCAGAGAATTATGCACGCCTCAATGATCGAACGATCCCGACGGATATTTTTGCACCCACACGTACACCCCGACACACACGTGCCTGTTACAAATGGAGGGAGGTTGTCAAGGCAGCTCTATCATTCAGCCGGACAAGTTTATACATTGGAACGCAACGGGCAGATCTAGACCGTACGTTTTATGGGTTTGAAGCGACAAAAAAGTATCAAAATTCACTCGGTAGCGAATAAACTTCGTATAAATTCTCATTGTTAGCTAACATATATCAATATCGTCTATATATCGATGTTTTATTCGAAATGGTTAACCGAAGAATGCACAGTTTGATAAATATTTGCGTCGGAAGATTATGACACACACACACACACACACACACACACACGCGCGCGCGCGTATCTACAGCACGGTACTTATTTGTAATGTACACAGAAATATATAATATCTATTAAAAGTAAATATGGTGTTGAAGTTTGCATCGTTGGAATGCAACGAACATTTTATTTTATTTTTGCAGCAGGTTTTTCGTCCTTTAAAATCGAATCCTGCAAATTTTTGCTGTAGATTTCTGATGGGGATCCTAAAAAACGGTTGGGTGATTTTGTGGCCCAAATTTTGGAACAAAAGGTATCGGGCTTCTTAAGGGGTTATATATACAGTCAGGAGGCCCAAAAAGATCGATTTTTCAAGAATTTTTCCTGAAAAGACCTTTAAATCTATTAACGTAAAAATGTGTGCACATGTTATGGTAACTTTTAACTGTATTTTAACATTTTTTATTTGTGAAATTTATTGTTTTGAAAGCTGCTATAGCTGATCCCCGGGAGCACCTGTAAAAAAAGGTGTCTTGCGTTGAGCACGATATCTCTGGACTGGATCATCTAAAATGAAAAAACCAAAAATATTTCGTTAATATAATGGATTATTTTGTAATTGATCGAAGGAATAAGCAAAATAATATTTTTTTACAAAATGGCAGCGTCGCAAATAAAATCGATTTTTGACAAAAATGTCGGCCTTAAATTGTTCATAAAATGGAAAATATTTATCGGTGAGAAAAAACCTTCGATTAATTACTAAAAAATATACTTGAAAAGATTCTGTTAAAATTTGAGACTGATCGGTTCAGAAATCTTGCTCACCGAATTTAAAAACACAGTTTTGAGAAAAACGCGTTTAAAGTTTCAAGCGCATTTTCGAATGCTCTGACACGTGATTACAAATGTGCGTGTAACTTCAAGAATATTCGCCCGATTAACAAGAAATTTTCTGTGTGTGTACTTAAATATATGTACTGAGACGTACAGATCCGTCTCATCAACGAATAACCCCACCACAATTTCAAAGAGTTAACCGATTTCGGGAGACAGAAGAGAAGGGGAAAGAAAAACCGGTGAAATCAGGATAAGTACACTAATTAAATTAGAGGAATACAGAAGAGATGGGGCAAGAAAAACCGGTCAAAACCGGATAAGCCTACTAATTGAATTAAGGAAGAAGAAGCGGTAAAATCAGGATAACCCACTCATCTAATTGAGGGAAGACGGAGAAGAAGGGGAAAGAAAAAGCTGTCAAATCAGGGTATAAAAGGACGGAAATTTGGAGGAATGGCACTCTTTGAATCCTTCGTGGATCGACTAGTACTGCTTGGCAAAGTACATCCCTACCCAGTTAGGGAATCAAAAGGCTGACGATGGAAACAAACTTGTGTGAGCCTTGTTTCACCGAGCCTGAGTGAGACAGACCTGGGCCAGGTTTGATTGCATCGTTTGGAGCAGCCTGGAACCAAGACTGGCTGCTTAGCCTAAACTCAGGGTTATTTCAAGCTTTATTCAGCCAGTGAATTTTAAGGCTAAAAAATCAAGGCTGGATGCAGGCTTGTTTCAGGTTGTGATAAAATAGAATAAATTTTAAATAATATTTTTTCTGTACTTTTATGAAAAAAAATTAGCAATAAATTTGTCGGGTGCGAAGGCACGAAAAACGAAAGCGAAGGAGGCAGCTCAGAACATTTAAACATATTCTCTTATCGATATTTATGAGGTACACAAAAAAGTTTTTTTCTCGTCACATACACATTTCGTATATACTCACTCTCTGGGGTTTGCGTACACTCTGTGTATTACGTGTCCCATAAACAATAAATAAAATAAAGTATTGTGTTTAAAATATTTTATATATATTTTATAACAAATAATAAATATATATAATAAATAAAATGAATTCTTTACAAATTTATTAAATTTATCCCAATGTAGAATATAGAAAACTAAAAAACAGGCCTCATATAGCCTCGAGAAGAGTTTGGGATAAGCCTGGTCATAAATGCTTGTGAAGGCTTCATTAAGGCTCGTTTTGAACCTTGTTGTTTCGTCGTTTCAGGCTTAGTACAGGCTTTGGTCAAGCCTGTGTGCAACAGCCTGAAACCGCGTTATCATTCAGGGGTTCAGCTAGGCCTGAAATCAGGCTGGTGCTCAGCCTGAATAAAAAAATGTGAGCCTTGTTTCAGAGCTTGGCGAGCCCTTTTTTCATCGTCAATTCCTACCTGGGTAGTGGAAGGAAACGCTGAGAACACGGAACGTTGAGAAACAAGGAAAAAACGGAGTTGCACCTAAAAGGCATTAGAAAGCTCTCTTCATTTTTTGTTGAAGTCCCGAGTCGAAATTTAGACCCTCCTTTGAATGCTCGAGAACCTATTTCCTTTGTAACGCACAGACTCCCCTTGAAGCTATATGGAGAAATTTGCACCGTTGGCGACCCTCCTTTAGCCCTACTGAACCTTCTATTCAACCTCCTGAGCCTCCTTTAGGCCTATGGGCTCGGCTTGCGTGAACCTACACAACCTCGTTTTGGCCTAAAGTCCTATCTGTACCCTACAGAACCTCCTTTGACTATATCTGAAAAATAAATTATATGTGTGAATTAAAAATATGATGTTTGTTTATTTATCATAAGATTGATTTATTAATTCGAAACATATACACACATTGTCACAACTATAAATTATTTCGTGTAACTTGAAAAAACGTTATATTAAACCTACTCAAGTTCCATAGAATTTATAGGGTATCCTATGTACGATTGATTGTCGATAGAAATGAAGACGCATATTGATTGTAAGGTCACTACAGGTATAAATAACTTGTCCTCAGTTCTATGGCACTTGTGCAGATGCGAAAGCTCACAACGAACTCAGATACCTCCTGTTACTGGCAATAGATTTGTTATTATAATCGGAATAATTACTACATAATGATGTCCTTCGCACAAACATGGTTTCGTACAGTCGCATGGTGAAATTTTTATAAAATTATGCACTACTCCTAACAGTTTTTCATTCTGTGGTCCATTGTAAATTACGCGTGATGATACAGTTTTTAAAGATTTCGTATACGATTCGCTAATGAATAATTTTCCATCTTTTAGAAGTCGCGTGTACTTTTGAATATTTCCGTACGGAAAATGACGATTAAACATTGCATGTTCCAGAAAATTGGGAATTATAATTATCCCTTCTTTGGAATATCGGTGAACTGCGGATGGGAGAGAAGGGGGGGGGGGCGGAGGGCAGCATATTGAAGTAGGCTTAAAGGAGGGTTAGTAGGGCCAGAAGAGGTTTGAAGGAGGGCTAGGAGGCTCTGCGAGCCACCGGTGAAAGGAGTCAAAGGAGAGTTAGTAGGGCGAAAGGAAGTTTAAAAGAGGGTCTGTAAGTTTGCGTAAGCATTAAATCAGGCTCACTAGGGTTTAAAGGAGGTTCAGATGAACCTACTAAACCTCCTTTGAGTGAAAAAGTCCAATTTCTGCCACTTTTGGAGGTTCAGTAGGTTCCGATATACATGTTTTTGAGATTTCCATTTGAACCTCTTGAACCTCCATTGAATGACAAATTGGGATCGAAAGGAGGTTTAAAGGAGGGTCTAAATTTCGACTCGGGAGTTAACCAGTACTGCTGGGCCAAGTACATCCCTTGTGGATCGGAAACGTCTGGAACACGGAACGTTAAGGAACAAAAAAAAAGAAGAATTGGAATTATCTTTTTTTAGTCTTAAGTGAGAAAATCTTGGAAAATCAAATAAAAATAAAAAGAGAGATGCGGAAAGTCGATAAATAAAGCGCGAAAATCAGTTATCGCAAACTAAGTAGATAAATTATATTAGGAGAGCATAAAGGGCGAAGAGGTATTTTTAATCTGCGAGCGTCACGATACTCACGCAAAAACACAACAAACATACGCACACCTCCACCGATACAACGTAAACATTGAGCGAGCCAGCGCGTCACGATTCACCAGGCCGCGATCGATAGGGCGAGTAAGGGAGGGGGAAAAATTATCGGCCCATGATAATCGATGCGGGTTGCGCCCGGAAGGGTTTACCATCCGAATAATTACGCGAAGTGAACATTTACCGACGGAGAAAAACATTGCGGAAAAGTACAAAAACAACACGAACAACACACTACACTTATACATAGCGTTATTTTTAGATTATATCGAGCCATAAAAAACTGAATAAATCGTTTTTGTTAAAAAATACCCAAAGCGCCTGAGTTTATATTAATTTCTTCCCTGTTCGAGTCCCGAACCTATAAATTTATTTGTAACGAAATAAGACCCGTTACAGTACATTACGATTTTTTTTCAATCGATTTTTCGGAAATTTCAACTGTACATAACCCCTTAACTTTCGTTGCGATCCAACGATGCAAACTTCAATATCGCAAATGTATGCTGGTGCATATAATAGTATGGTATTTATAATAAAGACCATACTATTATTTAATAATAGTATGGTATTTATAATAAATACCATACTATTATTTACTTCCTGAGATCCAACGCATACCATTGCGGATTTATACGCATTACCCTTCCCAATTGAACCCTTTCCTGTCACTCCCTACCCGCACTTCGCTAATCTAACCCAACTTCCGTTGCGTCCAAAGCCGTCTTAAGCTACACTATACTGCATTTGTCGAGGGTACGGGGAAACTGTTGAAAACCCATACCGGTAAAAACGGCCCCCTATTCCTCTATTTCTCTGGTGCACAGACGTTTCACTCAATTATCTACAGCAGAGTCTTATAAGTACTATTGGCCTCCTGCTAACTAGTGGATGTGCCACCCAATGCACAGCTAAACGGTCACCGCTCCGAGTATCGGCCGCGCACAACGCTGCTCAACACGAAGGGCTGCTGGAGCCGAACCCCAACCATCCGTCTACCGGTATCGGTATATTTATAATAAATATATATATTAAAAATAAATGGTGCAGTAGATATGCAAGCGAATTGTTCGCTTGTACCGGAATGAAACGAGATGAGTGACATCCGGGTACGTCGGAAGCTGACATTCTACGAAACGAATACTACATATTCAGCCTTGCGAAAAATATCGGAAATATCGTCTACACCCACATATTTATTTGTGTACATACAGGGTGTCTCAAAATGACCTGACATTTTAATTTATGAATAAAACGTATTATTTATTTGAAAAGTTCGAATATTTTTGTTTTAAGGCCTTATATACGCGAAAAATTTCAAAATGTTTCACTTTTTATTATTTTTGATTCCATAGCGTGAACGGTTAGGAATATTTTAAGCTTTACAGAATTGAACAATTCCAAGAATTCCGAAAATAAGGTACGATTGCATTTATAATAGATACCGCGCGGCGCGCCCGACCGCCAACTTCAAAGCCGTTTTTCCACGATTCACTATTTTGAACCCTCTGAAAGTTCTAACTCTTGAACGAAGGTTCAGATCGCTTTGAAATTTTTACAACATATTCATATTATCATCACCTATCGTAGAAACCACAGAAACAAAAATTTCAGTGACACAAAAAAATATAAAAAATAAAATACCAACAGAAAATTGAGTAAATAAATTTTAAGTTTCGAATTTTTATTATAATAATTTTTTTTAAATAATATTGTTGGTTCACACTGAAGATACATTCATTATGCAATTATAAATATGTTCGTTTTTTTCAGACACCCACATCGATGCCGAGAACGTTCACCATCAACGCGCACGCGCAAAAAAAATACATCGATTTATTATGTTATATCTCCGTCATTTGTTAATATTTCTGATTTGTTTTTTTTTACATTTACTTAACCATGTGTATAAATGATCTGTAACAAAAATGTTGTCAATATATGCGTCATTTTTTTTAACTGCGTCTAGAAAAGTACCTTCGAAAATCGGCGAAACCGCGTATATAAAGCGTTAATATAAGGTACGAACATGGATATTATATGTGGAACACAGCATCCGATAAGTGGCCGCTTCGTCCCTGTTTGCAAGCGTTCACTCTTTTGACGAAATTTTCAATAACATTTTGGCATAATAGCGGACTAATTTTATTAATGGTGCGTCCAATTGCTTCCTCGAGCTCCGGAATTGTCTGTGGATCATTGACATAAACTTTTTCTTTCGAAAAACCCCAATGAAAGAAGTCCAATGGCGTCAAATCGCATGATCTTGGTGGCCAATTCACATCGCCGCAGTGCGAGATAACACGACCATGAAACTTCGTCTGCAATAACTATGCAAGAAACAATGCAGCGAATAACAATTTCTACGCGTTGCTCGTGTAATTCTCCATGACTAAACCTCAATACTTCCTCATGCCAGTTGACAAAGTTTGGTACTCTATGTCCGCCACAACAAAAAATGAGGCGTAATTTAAAATGTCAGGTCATTTTGAGACACCCTATATATTTCTCGCGTACATAAGTTTATAGAAATGGTAGGTACGCGGTTACGAGTTATACGAGGCGAATGATTCGTGTGCACCTACCGCCTCGTTCCTTCCTATTTTTCTATAATTTATATATGTTCATTCGTTTTTTCGTTTCTCTCTGCGGATAAGAAATGTTCGAAATAAAATTCAATTCTTGGAATCTCCGATGTTTTGCTAGCTCATAAAAAGAGCTTTATTCTTATTCTACAGGGGAATAAAGATCCTGCCAAGTTTGCGACACGGTGGCCCCTTAAGAAAGTTCTCGTTCGAAATCCCGGAGACGGAGAAAAGCGAAAGCGGGAAGTTTTCATACGATAATCATATTCCGCATATTGTTATAAATCTTGAATTGAACGAGTGCTCGGAGAAGCAAAAAATATATTGTGATAATGAGCCCGACTTTTGGAGGGTCTTATGGTCGATATATAATTGGAGGCGAGGATCATTTATATTGCATCATCATCTATTGATTCGATGTTTTACCTGACGTCGAATGAATATTTGAGGGAAAAATTTCAATGCTGTACGAACGTTATTTTTACGTATTTTCTATATCATTTTCCTCAATTACGCCGAGGAAAGTGGATGTTGAATAGGATCCGGATTGGTTGGCCTGCATAAATGTTTTTTCTCTTCAAATGCTCGGGAAAACTTTGTGCTAATTGTCCCACAATGTGCAGTTTTATCGTACCTGCAAAAATAATTATTCATAATTGCTTTTTTCATTGTAATTGAGCCATGCTAAAATGTTTGGGTTTGTTTGGGTTTGAATTAATCTTGAAGGTCACCATTACGATGGGCCAAAAAAAGGTCGTTCCTTACGAGTTTTTTTTTGGTTACTAGATTATTTAGTCGGGATTCGGAAGAAAGGTACGTTATTGAGCATACATTGAACTTATTTCGTGTAAGCTTTTATGGAATAAATATTAAAAATTAACAAAGGGAAAAATATAACAAAGTGAGGTATAATCGTGCCTCTGTATGAAAAATGTGGTCCAACTGCCGGATCGATAACGTGACAATGGTTGGTCTAAAAAATAAGAATAAAAAAGTTTTTTCGTCTAGGTAGATAAATTTAGTTCTCGCTGCACGCAACCGTTGTCCGAAAAATGAAAAAATTTGACAAAATGACGGCTGTTAAAAAAAAGTGGAACATTGGCTTAACAACGACTACATTTAAAAAAAAGGCGACGCACAACGTTAACAATGCAATAACGGAAATTTTGGTTTATTTAAATTGAAAATCGGTAAACGTTTTAGTATACGTAAATCGTTGCGCTACCTACTCTCACTAAAACGTCTGTAATTTGGTCGATTTTCAATATTTCACCTGGACATTTTTTTCACATATTCTTGAATATGTATATCTAGTTTGAGAAAATGCAAAGAAAATCGACTTTTTTTACCCGTCACAGTGGTGCCCCGCCTTAAAAAGGCTGTGTACCGCTGTGCCTGAATAATTGTTTTTTCCCTTCGAGTGCTCTGTGCGAGCATTAAGTTTAAATATTAATCTGTGTGTCGTATTTTCATGCTTGGGATGTCAGTTGAAAGTAAAGTCCAGCATTGTCCCATCTCCATTTCCATTTGAATTTTGATCAAAGTTGCGTCTCACATTTCACTGTCCTTATTGCGAAGCTCTCATAGGTTGCTCCTAAGGACGTGGGAGGATGTAGCGAACGCTGCGAGTTGTGTGTTCACCCTCGTAGTCGCACAGTCGACATGTACACACGAAGAACAAGGGAAGCGGAAGAGACGAGGGAAAATTGTTTCAGTTCGGCTCTCACCCTTCCATCCCGTTCTTTGTCTAACACCCTGTTATTCTAGGCTAAGGAAAAACACATCAGGCATCTCGGGGATATATTGGCTTTGACGACAGTCACGAATACACGATAACGGTGATAACGCTCCCCGCTGTAACCCATACAAATAAACGGGGTGTTTTTGGGGATGCGGCAAAAAAAATCTTTTCTGATTCTAGCAAACAGCGACGAGCATAGAGGGGCAGCTTTCTTGTGGGTCCGCAAATCATTGGACTTTGGGATTGACGATTGTTTTCGTTATTACTATATTTATGTGGACTCGAGGGTGAGTACCCTTCCGTTGCCCAATTCGTGCGTAAATTGTCATAGGCATCCAACCGAATTCATCAAAGAGTCTGAACAAAGGGTCATCGCATTGGATGCCTTTACTCAAATGTCATGCTCGTACATTGCAGTCTCATCGAGATTCCCCATTGGAATCCAATCTACGAATCCAATTCGAATCCTAAAGGATTCTCACATAATCGAACAGAATCCGATACGATGCTTGACAAATTTCGTCGCATTTTGTACGTTGAGTTTTCTAAACGGAATATATACAGGGTGAGGCACATAAAGTGTTACAGAGCAATAGCACTCAAACTATTGATCATATACAAAAATGTTTCAGACAAAAGTTTCGGTGTTCCAGAAGGCCGTCATACTAGATAACCCTATTTTTTTTATCGGTGGAGGCGCTGAAGCTACGGCAAGGTCAAGTCCACTTTTTTTAAATGGAATGGTACATTTTTTCTTCAACCATCTTGTGGAGCACCTCAAGCCGCATGAAAAACATTAGGGGGTCAAAATCGTTCAAGGTCAGTCAAGGTCACCTATTACATTGAAATACAAAACTAAATATATCGGATCACTCCTAAATATTTGGTAGTGATCCGAGATATTTAGACTTGTATCATCGATTCTGACCTTGAATGACCGTGAACGACGTTGACCCCCTAATTGTTGTTTATGCAGCTTGAGGTGCTCCACAAGGTTGAAAAAAAGTACCATTCTATTTAAAAAAGTGGAGTTGACCTCAACGTAGCTTCACGGTCATTCAAGGTCAGTATCGATGACACAAGTCTCAATATCTCGGATCACCCCCAAATATTTGGTAGTGATCCGAGATATATAAATTTGTATCATCGATACTGACCTTGAATGACCTTGAACGACTTTGACCCCTGATGTTTTTTATGCGGCATGAGGTGCTCCACAAGATGGTTGAAGAAAAAATATACCATTCCATTTAAGAAAGTAGAGTTGACCTTGACGTAGCTTCAGCGCCTCCACCGATAAAAAAATAGGGTAGTCCAGTATGACGGCCTTCTCGGACACTGAAACTTTTGTCTGAAACATTTTTGGATATGATCAATAGTTTGAGTGCTATTGCTCTGTAACACGTTATGTGCCTCACCCTGTATACAGGGTGTCTCAAAACTGAATGCGTATCCTGAAATGGGGGGGGGGTGAAATTCTGAGTCGATTAATATAAGCATGTGTGAGTCTCAGATCAACCCCTGAATTATTATTAATTTTTGAAGGCGGGTCAATCAGGTGCGCTCGATGAGCCGGCGTGCGTCGGTAAGAGATACGCGCGTGTAGGTGCCCCGCCGTGCCCGGCGGGAGCACCGCACCTACAGGCACCACTACATGCGCGTATCGCTTACCGACGTACGCCGGCTCATCGAGCGTACCTGATTGGCCCGCCTTAAAAAATTAATAATAATTCAGGGGTTGATCTGAGACTCACACATGCTTATATTAATCGACTCAGAATTTCACTCCCAACCCCCCCATTTCAGAGAACACATTCGGTTCTGGGCCACCCTGTATATATACAAAATGAGTAGATCTTAGAAAAGTATAAATCTTATATCAAAAAAGTATAAAACGCTTGAAAAAGTATATCTTAAGAATCAATTTGAAATCTCTGCAAATTCACTCTAATTATCGTTTGTTATTTATTTTACTGCATTTTGACATAATATCACCACACACGTACACGCTCACGAATCGTGCAGGTTATGTTTCAACACGCCACGTTTTTTCTTGACTTTTCACGTATTTTCTATTCAAACGTGGTAAGAATTCTCAAATGACATCGGGGAACAGTGCAGAATCCAATTGGATCCCAATGAGGACTTCCTATGTGCGGTGTTCCCAACAAATCCCGATAGGAGTGTGGGTGCATCTTGGGGCTCCCCAATAAATTTCTGCACAGGATCACGGAATGATATTTTGATTAGGAGATCCAACAAATTCCCGTTGAGAATTTCAATATTTCAATATTTTTTTTATCTTCGCTCGAAGACCAGAAAAAGATCGAAAATCGATAGTAACTGTCAAAAAGACCGTAATTTTCGGATTTTCTCCTCCAGGTCTCGCAAAACTTCATTCGATAGTGATGCTTGTATCAATTAGTTACCGTTTCGTTCCTTTGCTTCTGCAGTGCTCTGATCAGTACCTCGTAGTGGCCATAAATATATTTTTTACCCGATAACATTTTTGTAGCACCCTCAAGTATCAATAAACAAGTGAAAAAAGGCCGATCTTGAAATAGCCGATGGTACCTGTGAATAGAATTCTTAAAAAAAACGCCGGGAAATCCACGTCCACACTACAAGACTTCGCTAAAAAAGCACCCCCTGCTCCTAACGAATTGTTTTACAATAGCTGCAATAATGTTATTTAAAAGTAGCCGCTAAAAGTTCCTTCTACGAATTATTTCGAATTGATAGGATAACAAGAGTAAAGGGGTGGAAAGGAGTACCCTGCTTTGACGGTCGGACAAACGTACATAACAAAATTATAAGAGTTCGGTTACGCAACCCTCAATTACGACTATGCCGTGATAGAACAGTAAAAAAAAGTGCCAACACGAAAGGCACAGTGCCTCCAAGCTTTTGTGTCCGCGACATTACGAAAATATCCGGGCTATACCATTGGATGGATAAACGTGCAGACTATTTTTCAACGATTATTCACGATTGTTACGATTGAACAATTATTCTGAAAGGACCTTCACTCAAACGCCATGTCTTGTATTGTTCCAGCATGCTTGCGCATCCAGACCTGACTTCAGATGTTGCACAATCGTCGGGAAAAGAGGACAAAGTACATAGTGCGACAAATTTTCGTATAAAACCGCGGAATGCTGTTCGGGAGTTGTGGCTTTGGGGGGTCTTTGTACGTAGACGAGTTTCGCGTCAACAAAGCGGCGCAGGTATATATTCCCAGATAAATTCGACGTGCGAAACGCGAGGGAATACCTGAGCACAGCGACAAAAGGAAGAGACGACAGCGGTTTCCCTCGAGCTACCTCCCCATGTTTTTCGCGTGTTTTCCGTCGGAAATAGGGAAAACCAACGGTTTAGCATCAGGACAGACGTAATCAAGATCCCAAAGACAATGAGCGATGCTCCAGTTGCGCGTCTCTTCAGCGACAGCGGCCTCCATATGGCAGCGACTTTTCAGTTGAGTTGCCTGGAACGTGTGCTCCATTCATTATACGTACCGGGTAAAAGTAATTTTCTTCTTGCACACACGCAGCAAGTCGGACAAAATTCAAATTATTGTATGACAATGACTTATGTATATACATATACATTTGGGAAATTCGCTCTCTACTTTCAAGCACAAATAACTCAACAACCCATGAATGTTTCTCTAAAATACACATTCTTGAAGCTGGCTCTTGCAAGTTTATAATGGTTTTCAATCTTGATACCATTATTTGAAAACAAATTACAGCTATTTGAAAGATGTTTACTGTTGGAAAAGGATTTTTTGGGGTAGGTGACTTTCTTTAAAAAAATGATATTGAGGGTAAAAAAGAAAGATCTGAAGCTGTCGAAGTAAGTTTTTCGAATCTTCAATCAGATTTGACGAATATTAATTGTTCGTCGAATTTGTTTGGGTTCGTTTCGGTCATGTCTGAATGTAGGAATCACATTTCTCGTAGTAATTAAGTGGGGAAAAGAAAGAAAAGTTGGAGAAACCAAAGGCATCAACTTTTCTTGTAACACCTAATATCGTTCGAAAGGATACAACATCCATCTTTCTGACACCCCCTAATATACCGGGTGTCCCATATTAATCTGATGATTACAAATATTGTGTAAAACAAAGTTTTAGGGGTTAAAGGGGGACGTCTGAAGAAAAAAATTTAGTCGATCCAAAATTCAAAATGGCGGCGTTAAAATGGCCGACATGCTTTTTTCAGTTGGAAACATATCTTTTTTTTATCACCAAAAAATTTGTCAGCTCAAAACCAACAACTTTTGTTGGAAATTTGTTTTGATAAAGTCCATAATTTTCAAGTTAGAACATCATTTTTGGCTTTTTAATTTTTTTAAATATATATTCCTCAGAGATACGGGTTTCTTCCCCCTTTACCATCCCCTCCTTTATTCCTTCCATTTCTTCCGACATTCACAATCCTCCCAGAGTTTCCCCCCAGAGTGTTGACCGCAGCCACTCCTTCCTGATGCACTATACTGTATCGTTAAAAATGAAACCGACAGAGGTGGGCGCGCGGTCGGTGTGCGGGCTCAGCGGTCACTGAAGTTACCCAGATAGACAGTCATGATCATCACGCCGTGCATACAATTGATGAAGCAAATTTTACAGCATATTAGCTACATGTCATGATGCAAAGCCGTGAACTCATTTAGTATAGTGAATGTACAAAGCATTTTGATCTCAATATGTCGTTTACAAATGCATCGTACGTTTGGAGCACGTTGAACTCATATCGCTGTGCTCAAGTGTCCACAATTGATATCTGCAAACTTTACGTCATATGGAAGTAATCCAATGACTTGTGTTGATGAATTCACTGGGTTAGCACTGGTAGTAGACATGCCATGCATGCAATATGACGGCGATATGCTTGTATGTCTGTGATACATTCGATGGGCAGAACATGACGGCGTTATGCGTGTTTCTCAGTGATACATCCTATGACGGCGATATGCATGTTTCTAAGTGATACATTCGTTGAGCGCAATATGACGGCGATATGTATATTTGGTCAGTGATACATCCCACGAGCACAATATGATGGCAATATGCATGTTTCTCAGTAATACATTCCATGATGGCAATATGCATGTTTTCAGTGATACATTCGATGAGCGCAACATGACGGCGATATGCATAGAAATCCAGAATGATACAAATAGGCAGACGCAAAGAAAGTTTGCACAAGTTGTTAGAATGGCTAGGTACATAGCGCGCTTAGCTCTCGAATTAGAAGACGTAGGTTCAAACCGTAGGTAGGCACAACATTTAACTAGGCAGGATACGTTTTCATCCATTTATCATATAGGCAGGAACATAAATAAAGCAACAGACAGATTCACCAAACAACTTGGCCGTTCAAGAACCCAAACAAACCCAAACACCGAGTCACGAATAAAAGTATGCGAGTGTCGTCTGAACATACAAAAAGTTCGGTGGCTTCGAGGATAGAGAAAAAGGGAAGCTCTTTCAGCCCAAACGAAGCCCAACAAAAGTGTCCATCCAGTGTCTCTCGTTCCCTATCCCCCGAAGCATTTTACTTTCGGCACGCGTATCCATGAGAACAGAACCGCGGAAGTTTAGACGATGATTAAAAAACCGCCGCAAAGCTAAAAAAACGTTCCCTTCGGAGCGGCAGCGCGCAGATCGAACATGAACTGCGCACGTTCGCAACGAAGAAACCCGACAACGTCACAAAGTATTTTTTTTTTCTTCTTTTTTTTTACGGCGCTGACTGATCAGCAATCGAAGTGAGAAAGAAATATGAAACGGAGGCTCACAGTGGCGAGGGCGCTAAAGCTTCGTCAGCGTGCTTTGCGTCAACTTTCAGACGACAAAGTCACCGGGTTTCATTGATTCGTGAGAATATTTTTATTCGGGCCTTGAAGCAAAAAAAGACGAGGATGGCCGCAAGGCTTCTTGCGCTCTGAAAAGCGGATGGAATACGAGATGGAGGTAGCACAGTTCGACGAGAAGAATGCATATGCAGAGAGAGAGAGAGAGAGAGAGAGAGAGAGGATGCACTGTTTGCGGATATAGAACCATACGAGTAGCAGAAAGACGACCAAGGGCGAATACTTTCCGAGTCGCGCTTGAATGGAAAGAAGAGATACGTATCGTGAAAGGAGAGAAAGAGTCGTGTGGTCGGCCCGCGCTCGCGCGTATGCACTGCGCGTATACGAGAACCACTGAACGGACGTAAAAACTGAGTGTGTGGAATGGGACGACGGTGGCGACGGTGGAGAGGGGGGGGGGGCAGATGGATGGTTTGGAAGCACAAGGGATGAAAATCTCTAAAGAGCACGTCGCGTAGCGTAAAAGGAAGGGTGGATCGGTGAAAGAGAAAGAAAGAAAAAGTGGAGCACCCCCTATTCGCCCTTTAGCAACGCAGCCATCGGCTCAAAAGCTCAGACCATTTTTCTCCGTTCTACGATCGCCTTCTTCACCCCACTGACGTTCGATACATATACACATATATATTCACTCGCGTATACGTTTCTATCGTTGGGATAAAAATTTATATTCCTCAGAGGGCGAGAGATGCGATGACAATTTCTTGGACGCATACGTATGTTATATACATATATACTTGCACGAGTTACATTTAACACTCGCATATTGAAACTCCGGATTCTCCATTACATCCGTTGTATTACACACTATTGGCAGGTCTCGGCTGCGCGATATTGGATCCAGCTATATTTTTAGCTGCCCGATACGGAACCTGGGTGAAAAAAAAGTCGGAGACGGAGTCTTGATACAAATGTATTTGCTTATCGGCGACGCCAATTTCAAGCTCTTTTTTTTCATCCAGACGTTACTTACGTATTAGTGTACTTTTTTTTTCTCCATATACGTCAATTGGCGTTTTTTTATAGCGTCTGGTCACGCGTATTATTCACCGAATTGTGACATTAAAAAAGAACGCATCGTAAAAATCAAACAAAATAAAATATAACAATAATAATTATTCATATATATATATATATATATATATATATATATATATATATATATATATATATATATATATATATATATATATATATATATATGCACACACAGTGATTTTATCTGATTTTGTTTTACTTTTGCCAATAGTTTCTAGTTGATTGATGCTTTTGGCATTTGCTGTAAAACCATCTTTTAAAGCAACACAATTTGACGTTTTGGCCGTGAAATTTGATCAAAATCAGATCTATGTGTGTATAAATAAATAAATAAATGAATAAATATATATATGTATCTATATGTATGTATGTATATATATATATATATATATATAT
Organism: Ophion ellenae; assembly: GCA_963210295.1. Lineage (NCBI taxonomy): Eukaryota > Metazoa > Arthropoda > Insecta > Hymenoptera > Ichneumonidae > Ophion > Ophion ellenae. The sequence goes on from OY723385.1 coordinate 51,778,231, forward strand.
ATATATATATATATATATATATATATATATATAGTGACTGTTAAATGGTGAGTACATGGTTATATAGTTATTAGTTAAATAGTCAAGTTAAGTTAATTGTTAAGTAAATAGTAACTCTTCATTGAGCTTCATCCGCATTAAAACTCTATCGATGGCAAATCTTCTTTCTCTGTTTTTATTCTTTTGATTTCTTTTTGGACAGTTTGGGGAACAGTCAACATGAAATACTTCCTTAAAAAAAGATTTGTAGAGACAATTCATGAAAAATCTTTAAAATTTTCACATTTATAATAATCCATATCCACAAATTGCCGAATAATTAGGTTATTCAGCAATTTATCTTTGTTCGTTTATTCTTTTGTTTGGGTTTGTTCGTCTATGCTTGTTCGTTGTAGCCATTTGTTCGGTTAATGTGATCTTTGTTTGTTGGTATGCTTGTTCATCAAAATTGATTCAATAGTTCAAATTCGTTAAATACTCAATAGTTCTCGAGTTACGTACGTGGAAACGAGAAATTATAAAAAATAAACATCTCGCTGCAATCCAACGATGCAAACTGCGAACCCATCAGATAGAAAGACAGACAACTTTTCTTTGCAAAATATGACTTTCCTACTTGTTTCAGTTAATATAAACGATGTGTGAGGAAATTTTGAAAAATTGGAGACAAAGCATCCCTCACTGATTTATTCTATATATATATATATATATATATATATATATATATATATATATATATATATATATATATATACTAGCTTGCCGCCCGCGGCTGAGCCCGCGCAGACGTGTGTCGATGCTCCTTAATGAAATGTGCTCCTGAAATGTTTCATTACGGAACACGTAGAATTGTGTGGAAGAGCATTCATAGTAAGTTTCAAGTAAATCTGACCGGATATTTCTATAACCATACAAACTTTGCTACCCCCTTTTCCCCTTGAGGATTTAATTTCCAAAAACGCAGAAATTTCATTAATTGTGTCTGGAACAGTTGTACAAAGTTTCAAAAAAATTTGACCCGTTCTTTTTTTTAATTGTTGTGCAAACTTTGCCACCCCCTTTCGTTTAGGCGTTGAATTTCGAAAAACACTAAAATACGTCTTTTATTAATAGTAATGAAGAGCATAAATACTAAGTTTTAAGTAAATCTTCTGACCAGATGTTTTTTATTTTCCATACAAATTTTGGCACCCCTTTTCTCCTCTTGGGGATTCAATTTCTAAAAAGGCTGAAATACGTGTTTCATTAATTGTGTCCAGAAGCAGGAATACCAAATTTCAAGTAAATCCGACCAGATTTTTTTTCAATTCCATACAATCTTTGCCACCCCTCTTCTCCCCTTAAGGGTTGAATTCTGAAAAATGCCGAAATACGTGTTTCATCACTTGGGTCACAGACCATTATCACCAACTTTCAAGTAAATTTGACAAAAAAATCGTATTTCCCATACAAACTTTGCCACCCCCTTTCACCCCCTTAGGGGCTGAATTTCGGAAAATCTCTTCTCAAACGATGCCTCCAATACAAAATCAACACCCTCTCCAAAGTTCACGTTTCTTTAGCGGTTTAGGTCAGCGGTGATGAGTCAGTCAGTCAGTCAGGACTGTGCTTTTTATATTCATCGATACATAGATATAAATGAGCTGAATGATTTTTTTCACATCGGGGGAATATTGCTTCAATCACCCTTCCGGAATGTTTTTTTTTATTGTATATTACGTAGGTGATCCACCAATGTAAACTTTACGTTTGTGTTTGTATGTCGTTGTTGAGCGAAACGAGGAAAGTCTATTTCCGCGAGGTTTCTCTGGACCGATACCAGTTACAGACGATACTGACAAAGAAAAAAAAATTAAAACGACGGAAAAAAAGTTCCGCACAAAGAGACGAAGGAAATACTCGACAGTAGGATATTTTCGTCGCGGCGAACAATGTGGACCCAGGTCTCTCCTCAAGCTGTCACTGCTGTCTCTCTCTCTCTCTCTCTCTCTCTCTCTCTCTCTCTCTCTCACTCCCTCTCTCTCTCTCTCTCTCTCTCTCTCTCTCCCTCTTTCTCTCTCTTTATTTTTCTCACTGTCCATGTCTCGGTTCGTATCTCTCTCCTTTCTCGCCCCTACGATGTGTCTCTTTTAGCTTTATAAACGAGGAGTCACCAGACCTATTTTCGAAGACTGTTTGCTTTCTCACGAAGCTTCCCTTCGATGACAGAGATAACGGAATAACAATTCCAAGCGCGTGAATGTCAAAGAACTCTCTTCGTATATTATTTCAAACGGAGAGTCTTTGTTGGAGGAAAAGAAATCTTGCGAAATGTGTCCGCGAGGTAGCCATATGAAAGCGAAAGATCGCAACGTGTGCAGGTATTGTCCGAAAAAGTTGTCAACTTTCCAATTTCTATCACCTAATTTTTTTCCATTTATGTACTTTTATTTTTAACAAAACTCTAGTAGATCAACAATGAGATTGTCATAAAACGTTTCGTGCGTTTATTAAGTTTGACGAACCTCCTCTGTTGTCACAGACCACATCGACACTGCTGCACCGGCCAACGGAAACAAAAAACTTTAAGGCAATATTCTACTTTGAGACTCTGAAGAAATCGATTTTTTTTAAAATATATTTTTCGAAAGTAAATATATTCAAGAATATTCCCTTAAAAATTTTAATCGATTTACGCAGCCTAACCGTACTCTTCCGCCCCTCCAACGTAACTACCTGAGCGCGCTAATTCGACGCGCTGACCCAACCTCTCACCTGGCTTTGTTCGCCGCTTGGTGCTAAAATTTCCGAAACTACTGTACCGATTGTTATGAAAATTTAACCACCTATAGCAACCGGCTGAACTAGAATTATTTAAAAATGTTGATTTTTACTTTTTTTTTGGCAAAAAGCAGTGAAAAAACATGCAATTTTTTTTCTTTCTTTTTTTTTCACCGCCATTTTATTTTTGCATGTATATTAAAGATTATAGTTCAGTCGGTTGCTAGTGATATATTGAATCTGAAGATTCAAAAATGTTCTGCTTTAGATTGTCCATTTTTGAAATTTCAATACCAGTGCAGATCCACGTACTAATCGAGGCGTTGTATTCAAATTGTGTTTTTGTATGTTAAAAGTGCATAAAATATATAATAAATGTTTTTTTAATGTGTTTCAAGAGTGTCTTTATTAAGCCTAACAAACCTTACATAATTATCTTTATTCATAATCTCATTAAAAATTCATAAAAGTAGCAATTTTTTGGGCGCCCAAAGTAGAATCGTGCCTCAAGTCTACCTTGAAAAATCTACCATCTGATTTTTCGCCTCGGAAAGCAACAAAAACCAGACCTGCCAAATTCTATTTGCATGCTCAGAGTGCAGCTACTTTGAAATCTCGATCCTGTATGAATTTCGGCAGTGAATATACGATTTGCTCGACAGCTAATGTTTGCATGTTTGTTCGGGCACGGAAGAACGGGGGAGGGTGGGGGGTGGGGGGGGGGGGGCGTCACTGAGAATAAAATGGCCCAAACTGGCAAGAAAGAGGAAGAGTGATGTGGAACCGTATGGTTGCGAGATTATAATTGGGGTTTAAATTCCAAAGGGTGAATTCATTTTTAAGACAAAAACAAAACTCTTTACTTTTTGCTTCGACTTTATACTTCGAAAAATATTACCTGGGAACAAAGCCATTCGAAATTTTATATTTAATATCTTGTCTAATTTTAGAATTCTGTTTTTGAAATCTATATTTGAAAACTATTTTTTTCATCGATTTGCAAAATCTATTCTTCAACTCTGTTTTTTTAATCTATCTTTAAGATTATTTTGTAAATTAATTTTTAAACTGTATATTTAAAATTTATGTTTGCCTATATAGTTCAATCCCTTGTCCATATTTAGAATCTGTATTCAATGTATCAAAATCTTCACTAAGCCTGAACGTTTATTGCGTATTAGGTCGCTAAAAAAGAACCCCACTGTACCGCATATCTGTCCGGCAGGGGTGATTGCAAAGTTTTCCAAAGTGACGTGAAAATAACTTAAGAAAAGCTTAGTAAATATTGAAAATTCGAGCTTTGCTGTTCCTTCTCTTTGCTGCTGGCAGCACTGAGTCTTTGGTCTCTTTCGGGCACCGCTCTTGTCGCGCTGTCGGAGGAAGATTTCGATGGTACATTGGTTCGAGGAATCCCAAATATTGACATTTCCGGAGCTAGTTTGCCGCTGACGGATAGGGTAAGAAGAGATAGAGACGGCGGAATGGTAGAAGAGTACGATATCGAGGAAACGAGGTCTACAAGCGCGTCCGCTGGTCCAAGAATCGATTGGGCTAATGGAATTACACATGACGGAACATTTAACGGAGCGTGAATGTCGCTCATACTCGTCCCTTTGCCACCCTTACTCACCATTCGTTGCTTTTCTCTCTCTCTCTCTCTCTCTCTCTCTCTCTCTCTCTCTCTCTCTCTCTCTCTCTCTCCGCTGCTGCTGTTGTTGCTTTCTCTCTGAGTGCACCCATATCCGACCAATCCAAGTTATTAGGTCATCGGTCGAGGCCCCGCACTGAGATAAGAGATAGGGCAAGGGACCGATTACCCTGAGAGACTACTTTCATGTTGAATGTGGACAAACGTTAAAGTCAATCGCGCGACCTCGAGAGCCCATGCCATGATCGTGAAGATAGTATGGGCCATAGAATTCACAGTTAATGAATAACCTTAAAGTTTGCATTGTTGAAATGTAACAATTTTTCGTGATTACTTCATTTTTGTTATTACTCGAAACATTTTTTTGCAACTTGAAGTCGTATATCTGTAATAAAAATACGTAGAAACGTTCGATAGATTAACATGGCCTAAATCAGCGAAGAAGAAATTTTATCAATGAAAAAGAATTAATTTCCGTTTCGTTTCATCGATGCAAAGTTCAACACAACATGTGGTGCACTATGTCAATCGCTCGGTCGTGTTATAATGTCGAATGTGGCAGTGTAGTTATGTACTGGATATACTGGTTGAATGAGCCAGCGGTGTATTTAGCGCAATACAGAATTAACTGTAAGAGGTCCGCTGCAAGCCCGCAGCTGCGTTTGATAGGGATGCCAAGCCATAGTAAATGTAGTATCCGCATATGTACACATGCATATATACATATATATATATATATATATATATATATATATATATATATATATATATATATATACAGTTTATATATACACGAAACTTAGATAATATGCTATTATATTTTGGTGCACGAGTCTTGTATGCCATATAGAAACAGAGAGGGAGCAACAGGGAGACATAAAGAGAGATCCCCTTAAGTGCTTATAGTCATTATTATACATCGTTTCCTAGTCAAAAGCGATTAGTTGCATGACAGTGGAATGAAAATGTTATGCAAGGAATATGTTATTAGCATAGAGAGGTAAGGTTGCAACGTAAAAACATATAGATATATGCACACACATATCGACACATGTATATTGTGATTTAACGTAAAGTAAAATATATCCTATATGCAAAAAAATATATACATAATATACACAAATAAAATATAATATAATAATACTGCGGTATTAACTATATTATTATGTTATAATAATTACATTTATATATGTGCCTGTATGTGCACACATATATGTAACATAAATATACTATGTTACAAAAAGCAGGTTTATGAACGCATTGCAAAAAATTGAAGATGCCACTTCTTGTTTACAATGAAATTATTCATAATACAATTTCTGCATGCAATAAACCCAAAGAAATCTAAATGAACCGATAAATCTGTCTTAATTAGTCCGTATGCTGGTCTTGTTTTTATTTTTCATAATCCTTGAGATCTATAATTCCTTTATACATATATTTAAAAAAAAATTATTTACATTTTTTTAAGGGGCCTACCAGTGTGACACTTTAAAAAAATCAATTGTTTTTTGTAGCCTTTTCCGACAGTTTATACTTTCAAGAATATCATTATCATTTATATAATTTGTATCAGTATAATTTTATCTTGCAAAAATCGATAGTTAAATATTTAGACGCGTTTTTCTCGAAATTACATTTTTCAAATTTGCTGACATTGTAACTCAAAGAGCAATTATCCGATTGACTTGAAATTTGAACTGAGAAGTCTTGAATATATTTACTCTACAATGACGTAGGATATTTTTGATTGGATCAAAATTGACGGTTTGGCATTGAAAAAAAACGACCATTTTATAGGCAAGAAAACAGACATTTTTTCATAACTACGCCACTTTGTTAGATTTTGATATTTTTCGAAAATCCTACGTCATTGTATAGGAAATACCTTCCAGTTTAACGACATTTTTTCCTTTTTCAGTTTCAGCTACTCAATCGACCGGAATCATGTCAGCAGTGAAGGAACTTTTTTTTGCCGCCTCCAAAGGCAGCGCATAAGTCGCTTGGATCTCAATATTTGACTATGAAAAAATTATGCAATATAGGTCAAATATAGCCAAATATATTCTTAACTTTCCGAAACATTTAATTGAGTACTTTTCTTCCAAATAATTCCCAAAAATCACCAAAATGTTCAGCGTTCACACTGGGATAGCCCCTTAAACAATCAAACTCAAGCAAACTTGAGCCGATACCAGGTTCCCTATTTGCAACATTTTCCATATATATATGTGGTATTCAGGTGATTCTCATGGAGTCACATAGACAGACAGACGATTACCTTTAAGTTTTTATAGTAATTACCTTCATACCATGTAATTAAATGTAATTTTTGAGGATTTGAAGATAAAACTACGCACAGATAAATAAAACATGAAATAAAGCAAGAGACATTAAATGAACATGGTAAAACAGGATAATTTTGAAAAAATTGAAATATGACCATGAAATAAGACGATGAGTTTGTAGTTATAAAAACAGGTAAAATACTCTATAGAAGGATATATCGGTGAGATAAGACCTAGAAGTGTACAGAAGAGCGGAGGCGAAAAACCGTATGGTTTTGTTTCAACAGGTGTCATTTCCCTTTCTCTCTCTATCTCCAACTTTCTCAATTTCCGTCTGTACTGTTCTTCATCATGTTTTTCTTAATACTGTACTATTTTCCGCATTTCTCTCTCTTCCTCTTTCTCCCTATCACCTCGGCGAGATCGTGAGCACCAACCAGCGCCATTTATCTCGCACGCAAGTGTTTCACCCATCACCTTAATCCAGCCGTACATATGCGGGTCTTGTACGCGGCTGGGCGCACAACGTTTAATTGTTCGCCGAGGACGCCCTCACGAGCAACCACTCTCCACCAGAGCACGGTCAATTAATCATTCACCTTGATTGCACAGGGAGCTCGGGGGTGTTTATGTCGCAATCAATTCACCGACCAATTGCCAAGAGATTCAGTATATAAAAAAAAAATAAAAAAACACCGGTAAATCACTACGCGTCCTGCGAAAGACTCGGGGACACGATTATTATTTTTCTCCTCCTCCTGGCGCTCTCCGCTGCCACGAACACCGAATAGATCTGGAGAAACTGAGAATACGAAATTATGGAAAATACCGTTTTAGTTTTTTAAATGTTATAATGATGGAAAAATATTCACTATTCTTATTTTTGGCATTTGGAATTTTGAAAAATTGCGTTTATTTAACTTTAAAATTTTAAATTTCGCAAACCTGACTTGCTTGTCGATTCGAAAGTTGCTTCGACAAGAAGATTATCGTAAGAAGAAATTTATCTCACAAAAATTATCAGATTCCTTCGTAAAGAGTTTCATGCATTGCCGTTTTGGTTTTCGACTACACAATAACGAATAATTTCGCATTTCAATGAATCGGCTGATTACAGCAAAATGTTGTTTTCTACGATCGGTTACGATCGTCATCGCCAATAATTTAAAAAATAATTGAAATGCAAAAACGAAAGTATGGTAAGTAATTCGAAGGTACTGTTTTCCTTTCCCTTATGAAGAGTCGAGTCTTTTCCCCTGAGGTAAATGAAGAGAGGTTTTTGCAAGAGCGTTGAAATAGCAAGCTCACTTGGAATTTCTGTTGCAGAATCCACAAATGTTTTTATTTGGAAAATCCAAACTAGTTCGTCCAAGTAAATACATCGTGTGTGCATACATATATGTACATATATATATGTATGTGTGTGTGTGTGTGTGTGTAGTATACTTCTGTACACTTCTGTGTACACTGTATGCCAGTAGTACATACGACACGGTAGAGTTGCATACGGAATCCGAGAAGCGTATTTGAAATGCAAAGCGTTCGTTCTCCATACAGTGGTATGGGTGACTACATGAGATGGAAACAATACGCAGGGTGAAATAAGGGCGTAAGGGTGGAGAGCGTTACACGACAGTATCGAAGGATACTATGTGCAAAGGTACAAGACGCGATTTGTTCGGCTGTAGAGGCTTCTCACTCCCGGGAACAGACTTCTCATGACGCATGAAGCGGGCCGAAGGTGTTACGCAGATGTGGAATTCGAGTCAGCAAGTAGTACAGATCCGTGCGAGTCAGACCGGCAGAAAAATCATATAGATATAGTTACGGCTTTGTGTACGAGTCGGGGTAAAAAGGGAACGGAAGAAAGTCGAACGAAGAGAATACGAGAGGGAGGGAGAGACCGGGGGAGAGGAAGAAAACGAAAGATAGAAAGAAAGGAAGGCTGGCAATGGGACTACCATTGTGAAATTGTACGTAGAGAGTACGGAATTGCACGTACGTTTTTTCTCATGTTCGGAAGTGAAAGAGGGAAAGAGAAAGAGAGAAAAGAGGTGAAGGTAAAAGGTGATAAAAAGGGAGGCCAATCGCAGGAGGAAAGCTCTGCACAAGGGGCCAGTTTATTGGTACGTTTGTATACATCTATAGAATTCGAGCGTAGATACAGATGTGCACGGGGAATTTGTTGCCATATAGAAACCGGGTACAGGAGTTACCGCGACCATTTTTTAATCTTATTGCCCAAATCCGGAAATGGCATTGCCAATTTATTGTTGAGCTTTCATCTTTTATCGCACGTCCCCTTCGATACTCGATTTTTTGTTGTCCAAAGTGGAAATCATTATTCGTCTCGTATCGCAAAATACAATAGTCGAAAAGTTCGGAGTATACGGGCAAAACTGAAGACTGGTTGCTTCGTCCGAAAAGGCAAGTATGTTAAAGCCGTAGGCCACAGTAACGGGTATACAATCATGTGCGAATTGAACAATTTTTTTTTTCGTTTGAAAAAGCGATTCACTCATAAAATTAAGGGGCCAGTCCACTTTGAAGATTTCAAAAAATCGAAAGCAAGCAAGACTTGAAGAAATCGACGATGGTGAGCAATCCGAAGGGATTTTGTACGGTGTAGGAATTGCCGATTGAGTTTAGGTAAGAGTTTTTCACAGTATAAACTTCAAACGCGTTTTTCTCGAAACAACGTTCTCAAATTCGAGCTCCATCGTATCTCTGAAACTAATAAACCGATTCTCTTGAAATTTGAACCACATATTGTAAACATGATTCGCAACAAGATGACCCTCGATGGTTTTAGAATTTTGATTTTTACTCCTTCTTGCGAAAAACTGCAAAAAAACGCGTTTTTGAAAACGTTTTTCGTTTTTCATCTGCCATTTTTTTATTTTTTGATAAAACTTTATATCCGAGGGTCATTCTATAGCTGCACAGTAGGAGAAAAGCCCAAAAACCTGGCCAAAACCCCAAAAAATAAATTTTCGAAATAGGGTCAGTTGAGTAGTCATTCAGGTAGAGGACTAGTAACTGCATTCTATTGTGGAAGGGAAAGCCCTTTAAGTGTATACCTGCGCCGCAGCGTCAGTTGGCAGTGAGTGTTCGTGAAGAGTGTACGTGTCACGCGCTGAACAGACGAAAATAACGCTGACTTCAAAAACCCATAACTTTAAAGTGACGGGTTTAATTTCAATTCTGCAACATGGATACGACTTCTGGAGGTATGTAGAACATGTTTTTACATCGGTTGAATCGAAAGTTTATGTATAAATGATTGAAATGTAGTATAGCCTTCGGCATAAATAAAATTGAATAATTTTGAAAACTTATATTTTCAACGGTCCGAAAAGTTATATATTTTGTCACATTTTGCAAAGCTCCTAGTCTCGGCCTTTAGTTTAATGTATAAGCTTTCGAAATTTACAAGAGTTACCTGCGGAAAACGTGCGTCTTGTCCGTTATGATTTTTTTCGCATCGTGCGGTAGCCGGGCGTGCACGCGGCACTATTGAGCAGCCGCTGCGCCTCTACCTGAGAATGGGTGAAGTAGCATCATAACGGACAAGACGGCTGCTATACGCTTGAAATAAATTATTTTAATATATATGTATGTGTATATATATATATATATAAATTTTCTGTGATTTAATTATGATATATACGTATGCATATATATATATATACATATTAAAATCAACCACATAAAAATTTCTTAAATATGAATGAAATGTTATAACATTCGAATAAAATATTTGAATATATATATATTATATAGTAAGCAAAGCTTTCTTTTAACCAAATGCATGTCAATATTTTCTGTCTAATTTTCTTAAAATTATTTCAATTGCGGTTATTTATTTGGTAAAATAATGTACATTGTTCAAGTTTTTGTATTAATTGAAAATTTTATCTTTTCCTTTAACACCAATTTTCTACAATTTTATGTCTTTATTACAGGATCCGGTTACAAAGAATTGGTGCTGACAAGGAAAGAAGTATTTCTGATAATCAGCGAGCATTTATCCGATAAATTCGCTTCCTTGATCGAATTTATGGTAGAAAAAATTTCCAAGGACACCGGACGTACAGTTGTAGTGCCTGAGGACTCGAAACAGACTTTTTCGATACTCTTCAATCAAATGAGAACGAGGTGGCAACAAGCTCACAGAAAATCCTGTGTATTTTTCAAGAATAACGGTGAATGGCTTAGCAAGCAGGTATGTTTTGCCGCACCTACAGACACTGTAGTAACAAGCCCGGGTAATACGGGCGGCCGCCCGTCCCTTGAGTTTACAATGTCCAGTGAAAGATCTAAACGAAGGAAGACCCAAGATATTCGTACATCGTTCAACTCGGTCGAGTTAGCATACGCTACTCAGATGAGCCTTCGCTCTTCAGGACAATCCGACGCCGCAAAAGTTATTAAGGACGTAACAATGACGAGTCCTTTAAGAGCTTCCAAGTATCGTAAAGCTTACTCAGCAACGGATGAAATTACTTTATCCGAAGAGGCTGCACTTTCCGCTATGATTGAATATAAATTCTCCAAGAGTACTTACCAGGGAATGAGAAGATTAGGGAAGGAAAATAACTGTAAGCTATATCCGTCTTACGAAAAAGTGATGAAAGCAAAAAAGCGTTGTTATCCACCACGTGATGCAATCAGGATTACAGAGAGTAGTGCAGAAGTCCAACTACAGGCACTATTAGATCATACAGTTGAACGTATTTTACTCGTCCAAAATGTACTCATTCAAAGATTGACTCCAGATAATGTTCGTAAAATGGACTTGATTTGCAAGTGGGGTTGCGATGGAAGTTCTGGGCAAAGTGAATATAAGCAGACGTTCAGTGATGACAGCAAATCTGATGCGCATGTATTCTTTACTTCAGTCGTGCCATTACAACTCGTGTGTTATGATCAACAATCGAAGGAAGAAATAGTTGTTTGGAAGAACCCCAGACCCTCGTCTCCACGATTTTGTAGACCGCTTAGACTACTGTTTCTACGCGAAGACACAGAGTCAACACTTAATGAAGTCCAAATTGTTGAAGAACAAATAAAGTCACTTCGTCCATTCGAAAGTGTAATAGATGGAAAAGAAATCTCCGTAATGTACAAGTTGTTGTTCACCATGATAGATGGTAAAGTTTGCAACGCTGTATCATTGACGAAATCTGCTCAACGGTGCTATTTGTGTGGAGCAACCAGCAAAGATTTTAATGCCATCGGCACTGTATTGCAAAGGGAAATCAATGAAACAAATTTGAAGTTCGGATTGTCGACGCTGCATGCGTGGATACGGTGCTTCGAGTATTGCTTACACGTGTCTTACAAACTCGGCATTAAAAAATGGCAAGCTCGAAGTGCCGAAGAAAAAAAAATTACCCAGGAACGCAAGAGGGCCATTCAAGAAGGATTCAAGAAGCAATTGGGTCTAAATATCGATCGCCCAAAGCCTGGATACGGCAGCAGCAATGATGGCAACACAGCTCGGCGATTCTTTGAAAATTCGACGGTTTCCGCTGCGATAACGGGGGTCAACGAAGAAGTTATTAAACGCTTGTACGTAATCCTACAAGTTATATCGTGTGGCCACGAGATAAACTGTGAAAAATTTGAACAGTATGCTATTGAAACGGCAAGAAAGACCGTTGCATTATACCCTTGGTACTCCATGCCTACTTCGGTGCACAAACTATTAATTCATGGTCCAGTGATAATAACTCATGCTCTATTACCAATCGGCCAATTATCCGAAGATGCTCAGGAAGCTCGAAACAAAGACATCAAACGATATCGAGAAGATTTTGCGCGAAAAAGTTCCAGGGTTAAAACTATGGAAGATGTTTTTCATCGGCTCTTAGTTACTTCTGATCCGTACATTTCAAGTGTCAGAAGACTACCACAGAAGAAGCTGAAGAGTTTGTCGCCGGAAGCTGTAGCGATGTTGATCGCTCCTAAAGTGACTGCTGCAGCAGACGAATTTTGCGCCGAGATTGAAGCCGTGCCGGGAGTTGTAATAGATACAAACTCGGATAATGATTCTGACTCCGACTCCGACTCCGATTACGATTTTGATTAAGAATAAAATTTTCTATTTTTGAAACGTTCCGTATGTATTTTGGTAATAAAAATAATAATTGCGTAGAATACACTGTTCACGTTTATTTTATTATGATGATTTTTTTAAATATATTAATTTATCTATTTAGCAGGATACTCGGCCATTTTGTTTATAACAATTTGCTGTAAGCTCTTTGTTGCAAGTTATAAACAATAGATATCGGATTGGTAATCAGCGACCTTGAAAACCCGTATATACCAATTTTTGTCAACATCTGGTAACTTTTTAACGTTCATGTCGGCCATATTGGATCGGCCATTTTTTTTACGATAATTTGTCTTGCGGATTCGTAATCAGCGACCTTGAAAACCCGTATATACCAATTTTTGTCAACATCTGGTAACTTTTTAACGTTCATGTCGGCCATATTGGATCGGCCATTTTTTTTACGATAATTTGGCTTGCGGATTCGTAATCAGCGACCTTGAAAACCCGTAAATACCAATTTTTGTCGACATCTGGCAACTTTTTAACATTCATGTCAGCCATATTGGATCGGCCATTTTGTTTACGATAATTTGGCTTTCAGATTCGTAATCAGCGACCTTGAAAACCCCTGTAAGCCAATTTTCATTCCCGTCAAAGGTCATTTGAGGTTTTGGCCAGGTTTTTGGGCATTTCTCCTACTGTGAGCTGGTGTCATACTGAATCTAATGGACTTTGATTTTTTTGTTAGCCCACCTAGCCCACCTATTTTTGAGGCGTTACGTTAAACTATAGTTTTCGTACTAAAAAATGAACAAAAATGAATAAATTTTAAAAAAAATGTATTTCAAAACTTTATTTATCAAGCCCAACAACTTTTATATTCATCTTTAAAAAAAACCTTTAAAAAATCGCGAAAATAGCCTTTTTTCGTGGCCCCAAAGTGGACTGGCCCCTTAATTACACATCTATTTAGTGTGAATATCAAGCTGTTAGAAAATATATATATATATATTTTTTCGATGTACAAAATGGCCGACTACTAATATTATCTTTTGTTATCTTTTTTTAGGCGCTCCGCGGCGTGACATTTAACATCCACAATTTTTTACCTAGAACAAAGATCAAAATTCTCGTCTATCTACATTAGAATACCTAGAGAAGCACGTACGGAGTTTAAAAAACATTGTTTTATTCAAAAGTTGTAGGTATTTGAACTTAAGAAATGAATTTCCGTGAAAAAAATCGTTATAACTGCTCATAAACTGCTCATAAAATAAAAAGTTTTCGATTAATCGGAAATTCTGTACGTACTTCTCTGTGAAATGCAATTAGGAACATAATTTTTAGATTTGAAGTAAATCGAGTGAAAATCGTTGATGGCATTTGTCACGCCAATTGGAAAAAAGCTGTTTCGAGAAGTTTCGAGTAGTCGGCCATTCTGTACATCGAAAAATATATATATATATTTTTTCTATCAGCTTGATATTCATGCTAAATAGATGTGTAATTAATTTTATGAGTGAATCAATTTTTCATACGAAAAAAAATGTTAAATTCGCACATGATTTTATACCCGTTACAGTGGCCTAAGGCCTTACAGAATCCAGTGATTGGTGCCCAAAGACCCGCATGATAACACTAATGACTTCGGGTGTCCTTTTTAGATTGCGTGTCTTTTTTAGATCCTGTCCTTTTTAGATTGCGAATATCCAAAAAAACTGAGTTTTTCTTGTAAATCCCGAGATCGTTTTACACGACGACTTCAAAAACTTTTTGTAAGTAATGTTTCTCGTGGGTAAAATGATTATACGGAAGTCCGCTCATTTAGCGCCGAGTATTCTGTGCACGTGTAAGCGAGCACGGTGTTACATTGAAAAGAGAACATTACGGAAAAAGAGAATTCTGAAGTTGCGAGAACAAGGAGGTTGAGGCTACAGAAGCGTCAATAAACCGCAGGGAGGTAACACAGAGCTAGTTTATGGCAGTGATGGTAACGGTGAAAGAATGAGAGAATGTGTGACGCGTTAGTGAAGCCAGCACTATTTGCTTACAGTAATGCGGCTCAATCGCCAGAAAAAGCGAGAGAGAGAGAGAGAGAGAGAGAGAGAGAGAGAGAGAGAGAGAGAGAGAGAGAGAGAGAGAGAGAGAGAGAGAGAGAGAGAGAGCATTAAAAAAGATCACAAAAAGGGATGGAACCGCAAGAGGAAGAGCTAGGGCAGGGAGGTAGAATGCTTCTTACCGTCAACTGAGCTCATTGACATTCGGAAAGCACTGCTCCTCTTTCCTTCATCCACAGCAAGGTTTTGCTACCCACCTCTCTTCAGCGATCTTCCTCCCGCCTACTCTCCACCCAACATCTACATCATTTTATACCTATTCCTCTGCTTTCCCCTCCATACATCTATTGATCTACCGTACACTTCCGTAACGTATAGCCTCTCCACCATATTCTAGCGACGTTTTTTAGTCGAATCTGAATATCCGGATAATTATCGACGACGAGAGAGTGACACACAAGACCCTTCGGAAACAGTCACCAAACATGAAAGTCAAGGAGTCGGAGGGTTGTCCAGTACAGACCACACGATGCAAATATACAGGATAATCCTGAGTTGAATCATTTCACGGATTTGACTTATCCCTTGCGTTTTAAGACTTGACTTTAACCCGTTTCAGTTGTCTAATTGAGGATCTGGAGTAATCCCTATCCGTCTTATCCATTTATCTCAAACGTTGATTGCAAACACTTCGCACGGAAGACAGTTTAGGAGCTGGGATTCAAGAACAACTGGAGATAAATCAGAACCCAGAGGAGAAATTTTATTTCGAATGTCTCTTCGTATGCCCATCTTGGTTTTCGCAATTCCATGTCCCTTTCATGTAAACTCCTTATTTGTTCCTTAGAGACCGAGCAGCCCTACGATCGCTCGGTACTCAGCACGCAAGCTAGTACGCAACTAAGCGGTCACCTATCCAACGAGTGGCCCAGAGGCTTCTCAACGATCGAGAAGGTCATAAATTGACCCCGTCGCCACTGCTGTTGGATCGACATAATTTCCAAAGGGGCTCGATTACTTTTGTCATAGAACCAGATGTACGCATACTACGCGAATTATATTGTCAATGGTGATTGGAGGGAGGATAACAGGGGAGTTCATATGCTTGCAATAAATATTCGTAAAGCAAACGAAATTATTTTCAGGTAGGCTAGAGTAATATATGTTGGACGAGAAATAGCACTGAAATGAAAAACTGAGGAGACGGTAGAAAAACATGTAGGATTACATAGTGACTATGCCGAAAAATCCGACAGGTGGCTTTTTCGCGAAGCCTCAAAGTATCCTACGGCCCTCTCTTTCTCTCTCTCTCTCTCTCTCTCTCTCTCTGTCTCTCTCTCTCTCTGTCTCTCTCTCTTTATCCGTCTATCTGTCGACAGAGAGAAGGAAACATGGGACAGAGCAGCCAGCGAAACGGTACGTATTTCTTAACGACGTTCAAACAGAATTAAAGTTCAACACCTAGCAACGGTATAACAATATTTTACTTCTCCATGGAGTAAAGCTTTCTTTTCATTAGAAAATTGCTGTTTAAGGTATTCATGATAAAGCCGTTGCGATCGTTAAAGTCCGTTGAATGAAGTCCATGATCAACATAAAATGTCCTGAAAGGGGCAGGATAACTTTTACGATGAAGTTCTTCCTCTACAAAGTTCGCTAATTAGTGTAAAACTAGTTGGACCACAAACCGGCAGCAGTAGACGCGTGTCCGTTGGCCAAGGAGAGTTGGTCCGAATCGATACTCTGATGGGTCAACGTTACGCTGTCATCCATCCAAGAGACGAGTGACTGGAGTCAATACATTGGGGGAATTCCTCAATCAAATATCAATGCGAAAACACATTGGTTCTTGCACATCTGTGAATCAGGCCACACGTGACGAAATTCCCCTCTTTTCTCTCATTTCTCATATTCTACACGGCACTCTAATTGGTTCTCTGAAAAGTATATTCTCTCAAAACTTGGTCAACGTAAATTGGCACCCTCAGAAAAAAAAAATACGGGCTTACTGTAGATGCAGCCGTACGTAGCCACCAATTTGCATTAATTTAACACCCTGCCCAGAGAAGAAATGCAGCACTGAGAGTGAAAGAGAGAGAGAGAAACTCTATACAAAGGCTAAGTGGTTTGCGGTTCTTGCTTTTCTGGTTGCGCTGTCCATCCCCATAGTAAAAGGGTCGGGCGAGTGCAAATTCCCCGACACGCAAAATGTTGCCGGACGTGGACAAAATGCTGACTATGGTCCATATATGAAACACCCTAAATCGATTCTACCCTAGGAATCGTTGCGCAATTGCACCTTTGGGATCATCACGAGTCATAATCAGTGACGACTCATCATGAGCAGTCGAATTATTTTGTAAATTCCCTATCCACGAGTGATCATTGTTCAAGCACAGCCGAATATTAATCGAATCGCAGAATTTTTCATTTTTACCAGACTACCAAATCATGAGTAAATATTTGAAAAAGATTATAAGCCTTGGAAGTGAAAGTCACATTCATCCTCGGAGGGGCCGGGTGGTTGGCAATCTTGGAGCGAGTTCCCGGAAGTCATTGCATCCTCCATTCGAACCAGAGTCAAGCTATACCTATTCCTGGCCATTAAGGTCCGAGAGTTTTGCCATCTTGTTTTGAGAAACTCTTTAAAACTTCTTGGGATCTGATTAAATGCGCGCAAGACGGAATATTTTCCGCAGCGCGGGGTCTTGCAGCATAACGAAGAGAATCAGCGAGTGGGAAGAAAGTTTAAACTGCCTTTTGGCACCACTACCCCGTTGACCCGTCGACCATGCTTCTGTAGGATCGTTTATGCTTTCCTCAAATAGTCCTATTCGCGTTAATAGGAACGAGGAACTTAGAAAAACTGACATAACTCAATCAGGTTCGTAGCAGTGCAAACATCTTGAATGATGATAGGCAAGAAGTGACCCAGTTAAATGAGATCTGAACTGACATTTCGGAAATCCCTCTGATTTGATCCTAGCCAGCATTGATGAATTTCCCAAACGCTTTTTCTCGGAGCTCAGTGGCACGCAACCCACCTTAAGAATTGAAGGTCCTTCTCGAATATATCCCAGCTCGGCGTTAAAGATGCTGTAGAAACAACAGCAACTATGAGGTCTGAAAACGACTAGAAGCAAGAAGAGTCCAGTGTACAAGGGAAGTCATGAGCTGAACAAGGCAAGATGGGTTCCCTTAGAGCGAGACCTAACCCAAGTCCACCTACAAGAGGAAGTGTCGAGAGGCTACCAGATCCTTGTAAGTGAATTTTCCGATAAACGCAGCCGTAATTAATCTATCTCCTGTCCAGAAGGGAATCGACTTATGGTGTGCTGCTCGTCGTTACCAAGCCATTCGCCACTTTTTCTCTTTCTCTTTTTCTGCATTTCCGTGCACACTAGAGACTCTGCACCCCAGGCCCAAGGTGATTAGGTCCTCTCTTATCCTCTCTCTCTCCCTCTCTCTCTCTCTCTCTCTCTTCCTCTCTCTCTCTCCTCTCTCTCTCTCCTCTCTCTTCTCTCTCTCTCTCTCTCTCTCTCTCTCTCTCTCTCGTTGTCTCTCTTGTTGCCTCTCCTTCAGCCTCCCGTCCTCACTTGCGTTTCACATTATATATAGACATACGTGTACGGATTCTCTAGTACCCCATCGGGGTTGAACGATTTTCTGTGCAATCCCCGGGTGCGATTCGTCGTTAACCCCCGCTATCTTTCTTATTCCCCTTTCGACTCGCTCAATGCGATTACTCTCTCTTGCTCGCTCTATCTCACTCCCTCTCTCTCTCTCTCTCTCTGCGAGCCGAGCACAGCATCCAGACTCATCCGCCGTCATCTCAAAAGTTCTCTTTCTCTCTCTTTCTTCCCTCTCTTCTGGAACCTTGAAAATGGCCGAGATCGTTTATGACTCCATTAAGCGTTCTACAGAGGTGAGAGCGAACACATAAAGAAATAATCTGCAATCTGCTGATGGTACATACATTTGCTAACGAAAAAATGTTAATATGACTCTAATATGGAAACAACTAAACTACAGAGAAAATTGATTTCATATAAATTTGCGCATCCCTATATAAAGGTAATTTCAAGAAATCGAATAGACATCCTTGAAACACGCGGATGTATTGATAGCCAACAGTACACGAATATGTACACACATAGTCAGTTCTCGTGGTAATCCATAAAAATATCTATGGCGAAGTTCCATACAGCATTGTAACAAATCCATCAAATGCTGTCTTCATTTTCTTTCATTAAACATAAGATCAAAACAGTGTACAATTGCACATTGACAGTGTAAAATAGTCGAGTACACCTTACGGAGACACTTTCCGGTGTCCCCTTCCGATTTCGTTCATTTTTGGATATGTTATTCTTTATCGAAATCTAAAAGACACGTATTTTTTTATTGGAGAAAAAGCAGTTTTAAAGGGTGGAACTCACCCTCAAAGTTGGGCACCCTCCGAGTGACTTTCGCAGTTTCACATAGTTCCGATCAAGATATTCGGATGAAAACAATTCGAGAACAATGCTTATGGCGAATAATGAAAAATGCGCCTTTTCCAGTTCCGAGGGGCCGAATAGAGATAAATTTATAGGGGTTCAAAGTAAAAAAATTCGTGTAACTCGAAAACTTTTTTTTCATCTCCATGAAACCAATTGCATTCGAAAGAGCTTGGAAAAGTCGAATATACGGGTTTTCGCGTTTTCGAAACAAAAAAACCTTTTATTCTTCTTCAAAATCAGACATGTATTTTTTTATCGGCGACATAACATTTTTAAGGGGTGAAACTCACCCTCAAACTGACTTTCAGTTTTGCACATTTTCATTCAAGATATTTTAATGAAACAAATTCGAGCACGATGCTTATGGAGAATAATGATAAATGCGCCTTTTCCAGTTGGGGTGAGGGTGACTTGACGCAAATTTACAGGCTTTAAAAGTAAAAAAAATTGTATGAGAGCTAAACAATTCGAAAGAGTTTAAAAAAGTAGAAGGTACGGGTTTTTGAGTTTTTCTAAATAAGCCCTTTGGGTGACTACCACTTTTACGGTTTCCGGTGTTCCCCTCCGATTTCGTTCATTTTTGAATATGTTATTCTTCATCGAAAGCAAAACTGCAAAAGTCACTTTGAGGGTGAGTTTCGCCCATAAAATTGTTTTGCCGCGAATAAAAAAATACGTGTCTCTCTGATTTCGATGAAGAATAACATATTAAAAAATGAACCAAATACATGGGTAATCACCCCCGAAAGGGTTTCTTTCTAAAAACTAAAAAACCCGTATCTTCTACTTTTTTAGCTCTCATATGAATTTCGACTTTCAATCGCTGTACATTGACCTCACTTCACCCCCCCCCCCCCCCCCCCCCCCCGGAACGGGAAAAGGCACTTTTGTCATTATTCGTCATAAGCCTTGTTCTTGAATTTATATTATCCGAATATCTTGAATGAAAATTTGCAAAACTGCAAAAATCACTTTGAGGGTGATTTTCACCCGTTAAAGCTGTTTTGCCGCCGATAAAAAAAATACCTGTCTCTCTCCGATTTCAATGAAGAATAACATATTCAAAAATTAACGAAATCGGAGGGAAACACCGGGAAACGGTATTATATAGTGTCACATCCGGAAGGGACGCGAGCATAATATTTTCGTTTCCCTCTTTGTTGCCTACGCCTAGCGCAATAGGACGGGATGAGGGTAAAAAGGGTTAGTGCGTGAGAAAGAATAGAATTAAGGAATTGATGCGATATTTCGGTATTGAGGAATAATTCGACAAGCTCATATAAATTCAACCGACGGTTATTACAAGTGGATAGTGGGATTTGAATGTGAATTAATAATAACAGAAGTGTAAAGGGATAATACAGAAAAGTAACAAAATGATGTGGTTCGCTTACATTTGTCGGTGTGTGTAGCCGTGTGTACGTTCGCTCGTTACGATATCGGTAGACGCTTTTATGAATATGGGCCTTCGCTCGTGACCAGAGGCGCTTGCTCCTGAAGTAGGTTGGTGACACGCACACAAGATTTTCGGTCGGCGTAAATATAAACATATGTGGACGGCGAGAGCCACTTGAAGCTCGGAACGATCTTAGAGCGCGAGAAACGGATTCGACTTTTTCTACGCGGGCTGTGGGTCGAACTTATATATTTAATCAATTCGAAAGAAGGACTTGCAATAAGATTGTTCGTACGGAGATCGGAATTAAGACGTGATAAAAGAATTTTATTCAAAGTTGATTGACGGGAGATTGAGCTCTGAATTCGATGGATGTTATCGGAAGACTTAGATTTGAGACTCGATAGCAGGACTTGGTGCGATGGTAGTTGACGAGAGACTGGGATTGAGACTTGATAGAAGCACTTGATTTGATGGTCGTTGACGGGAGACTATATTAGACTCAACGATAGACTGCTGGATTAAAATTAGCTGTTGGGTTCTGACTTATGTTGGATTACGACTGACGTTCCATTCGTCCTCTGGCCCTTCCTGCTCCAAATTCCGTTTTTGGTAGAGTAGGGAAAGAAGGGGACTTTGGTTTTTTATTGTTCCTTTGCCCAATCAGGGAGGTGATGTGGGAGACTGTTTCTTGCGTCTCGCGGACCAGGCGCGCATAATATTAATTGTCTATTGGCCAATTAGGGCGGGGGACCTAGAAGTCACCCTCCTGCGAGTTTTCCGTCGGAACCCGAGTCGACATTTTAAGCCTCTTTTGAAGGCCTTTGATCCTATGTCAGCCTCACTTGAGTCTGTTTACTGCTAGAAGTCCTACTATGGGCCGCCACATGCTCTTCCTTTGCTGCTCACCTCCTGTATAGGCTCTTGTACTTCTACCTAACCTAGCTGAAGTCGTTGCAGCTCCTCTTTTGATTGCGTTTGGACCTATCGCGCATTTGGCTGTTTCGACGAAACGAGGGTGTAGATGGTCGTCTTCGAAAGAGCGGGTCTGATAGTTTGCAGTAACCGTCATGCGTTGGACTAGGTAGGACCGCGCGTTCGCCGTAGAGGCCTACTTTTCCAATGGCCTTTTCATTATCTCCACCCAGCGAACCTTTCGCATTTGCTTCAAACTTGCCCTTGCAGCTCCAGCAACTCTCCAAAGTGGAAGAAATGGATCTTGGGCAAACAGTTGCAATATTTTTTATAGGAATTGTGCTCATGTATGCATGTATACGCGGATCCCTATAGTAGCCACGCATGCATACATATAGGTACTAGTATACGTGTGTTGGTGTATACTTAGGCATGTGTGTGTGCGGGTAGATACGTGTGTCTACGCACGCTCGTATTCAGGCGTAGTATCTGTATATGCATAATGTATGCGTATGCGTGTATACGTGTGCCATTCGACGTCCTCCTTAGCGCTGGCAAGTGGAGAAAAGGGAAATTTGTTCCCGTTCTGGGCGTAAAGTTCATTCTCACTCATTTTATATTGAATGCAAAGCTACTTTATTGCCTTTATGTCCTATCACTGTAAGGATCTGGAGGGCAAAATAGGCTGAAAATTTCTAATCGGGAAAGCTCGCGGAGTTGGATTTGTTTATGTGAAGTCTGGGGCCTCGGCGCCGAGTCGCCTCGCGATAACGTAGCGACTATCCGCGTCGCGGGCCTTGCACGTGCATTCGAATTTCGTCGCGCTCTTCGATTTTATGGGCGGGTCGTGGAGTTTTCCAGAGCCCTTGTTCTATCCTTGGTTCCCGTACGGGTTAAAATCGAGACAATGTTAGGGTCTGTTGGCGGGTGATCCTCGAGTCATCTGGCTCGCAGTTAAGTATATTTTTTGTTTTACGACTTTTGGGAGAGATCGGTCCTAGAACCATGTATTCATCTGTCTCGCGTGGATAAGAGGGGCTATAGGGAAAGTTCAGCGACTACGTCGCAGGATGTGACAATAGGGGTAGTCATCCCCAAAAGGGTTCTTTTTCTCCCAAAACGCAAAAATCCGTATCTTTTAATTTTTCAAGCTCATTCGAATGCAATTGGTTTCATCAAGATGAAAAGAAAGTTTTCGAGTCACACGATTTTTTTTATTTTCAACCCCTATCAATTTACCCATAGTCACCCCCTCAGAACTGAAAAAGGCGCATTTTTTATTATTCGCCATAAGCATTGTTCTCGAATTGGTTTCATTCAAATATCTCGATTGGAACCTCTGCGAAAACTGCAAAAGTCACTTGGAGGATGCCCAACGTTAAGGGTGAGTTTCACCCCTTAAAACTGTTTTTCGGGCGATAAAAAAAATACGTGTCTCTTAGATTTCGATGAAGAATAACATATCCAAAAACGAACGAAATCAGAGGGAGACACCGGAAACGGTTTCCTTGTTAGCAGAAAGCACGTTATCGTTTCTGACATGAATATTTCAAGGATCAAAAGAATCCAGCCTAAAGTCTAGGCGGCGCCATTCGCTCAATGTTCCCCGTGGGTGATGAGTTTGTTATGGAGGTCAAAGCGGGCACTCCTGGCTTTGGCAGGAATATATGGCGTATTTAACCACTCTATACAAATACACACGCTAGAACAGTATTGACTTGCAAACGCTCAGCGATGTGTCTTTGATCGGCGCCTACTGATGCCATTGGAACTGTCGAGCTCGAGTTCGAAAACACGATTTGTTGTGCTCCAATGTGCGCTACGTTCCAAAACTTTGAGCGGTGTTCGGCGAGATATAATTATCTAGTTTTGGTCTCTCAGGAGGAGCCCCGGAGAGCTTCTCCACGTCTGACGGCCGTCCTCTCAGAATTCTCAGTCACGTCCGGAACGACTAGTCTTAGTTCATTCAGGACAGTTATTTGCACGCTGCTTCACCTGTTTGTGTGTTCATACTCATGGTGGATATTGCTCTTATGGATATTTCCATGGGGAAATCAAATAATATGGAGGGAGAAAAAATCATCTCCAGAAGCGAATGGTCTTTAGAGCTTTACAAGCTGATTAGAAGGGAGAGGAAATATTTGCCCTTATTAAAATAAGGTCCGTGCGAGAGATAGAACTATGCTTATAGACTATTTATAGTTGCATGAGTGAGAGTGAACTTCTAAAAATTATCGGGCCCGTAGGAAAGAAATTATAAGGTTCAATCTCCACATTCTCGCACGGAAGTAGACTATTTTTGGAAATTATACGAGCTGGAGTTCTTCGAATTAAAAATTAGAAGTGCTGCTTCCACCTTAGGATTCCACTTTCCAAGGGCATTCGTGATAATAGTGGTGGGTTCTGAGTCGAGGGGACTATCAAGACCTTTCAATTTTATGATTCGTCCACTACTTCCGTTTTCACGCATATATATACATATATATATCTAATATCACCCGTCTCCCCTGCAAAAGTCATAAATGTATATATATACGCATAGGTAGGGGTTTTAGAAAAAGTTCTTTCAAAGCGTGGGCGGCTCGCGCAGTGTGCTTGTGAATTTTCTACGGTTACTGGTCTCAGGACATCCCGCAATCGGATTGACCCACTGCCATGCTATACCGATCCATCACCCTCCACCCACTGTGTCGCTGCTCGTTTCTCATAGTCCGCGTCGAAAAATCGAGAAACAAAAACATTTATGTACGGGGATATGTGATTTTGAAGACCGTCCTCAGAAAAACCAGACGTGCTGAGAGTCAACATTACAAAACATAATGCACCGACTGATACACACATGTATATGCAGAGAGAGAGAGAGAGAGAGAGAGAGAGAGAGAGAGAGAGAGAGAGAGAGAGAGAGAGAGAGAAAGAGAAAAGAAGAAGAGGAGGACACGAACAGTAAAACGGAAAATAAATTAAACCCTTGGCAGGTTTCCATGCCCAACCTGATAATCCGTGTCTCGAATTCCTACTGTCGATAGGACATTGAATTATATGTGGCGGTGCATACATGCATATATATATATATATATATATATATATATATATATATATATATATATATATACATAAGTTGCCATCGGGTGTGGTGGTCAACAAAAGAAAATATATGGCCGCACCACGATAGACGAACAGATATTGTGTTTATACATATCTTCACAACAACACATACCTGCAAAGAATCAATCATAAATTTTGGTTTCTCTCAGAACGATCACATTTAATGAAAAGAATATTCCTACGTACGGCGGCCTCGTGAGTGGCTTATATACCAGGCTTTCGGCAGGTATAGTTTGAGATGGGATGACAATGTTAAATTTCCGACATTTATAAAGTTACCGTCTAATCTGTAGCCAAGATTTAAACGAAAAAAAAAAATCCGAGCGACCGGTGAGCCCAGGGTAAGCAGCTTAACTTGTATACATATCAATTCAGTATTAGCTTATTCCACTTCGCAATAATTTTGTATGATCCCGGAATTTTCACAATTGTGTCGGACCCAGGAAAGGTCTCGTTATTAAAAAGATCAATCGTCGAGAAGTTTGGAACAAGTAGCAAACGCTTGGATGAAGGAACGTACCAATTGGACATACACTGTACCTCCAATAAACCCGTATGAGATACAATGAAAGCAAAAGAGTGCAACCTCAACGCAACGAGCCATAGTTAGGTTGGGAGAAAGAAAAATTATGGGTTCCACGAGCTCATAATTATAGCTTGTACCTTTGGTAATGTTCTAAGCCTTGCTTGTGTCTTTGTAGCACCATTGTTTTGCAGTACAAGCCGAAGGTGAATTTTTACATCAATTTCAATGGCCCGACTGTTGGATGGCTGCTAAAGAAATGTGATATCTTTACCTATCAGCAATAGTCGTACCAAGGAGTACAGTGGTATCTTCTTTTCCCACAGCGGCATCTCTTTCACTTTGCCTCTCGCACATGCCACTATACTATTTCTAGTTCCCGAGAGACGCCCAGAGTGTTGCCCGCAGCTACTCTTTCCTTGTGCACCACTGTATCGTATTTGCGCCAGGGCCTAAAGGAACTATGGGAAGCCTGATAAAGAACGGTAGGATTCTGCCGAGTTCCATTTGCATTACGACGAGGAAGTCAAAGAAACTGCCTACCGCTTGGTAGGCAGCGCGCAACCCAGTACGCAGCTCAGTGGCCACCCATCCAAGTATTGACCAATACCAACGCTGCTTACCATGGAAAATCGCTGAAGTAAGACACCGATGGTGTCTCCAATTCCATCGTTTCGTCTGACTGCATGTTCTCATTCGTCCCTAAATGGTCTAGCCTTTATAGACTGCTTCGCTCAGCAGACATGTGTAGGTAATTGAATACTCCGGCGAAAAGAATGGATAATGTTGCCACGCTTCGATTGATCCGTACATCGGCGCAAGATATGGATGGCGATTATCGATTGAATGATGTCGGAGGCCGGACGACGTATATACATTGTGTCGTACATATGTATGCATCAACCGATCGAGTACGTACAGCTTAAATCAGGCCAACATTGTGGATGCTGTTTCGATGTAACAAAGATGTATCTACCCTTATATCGAGTCCGAGAGCCGTTCGTTATATCTGTACGGTAGGTATGGTAATGTATAGAGATAACAAGATCCTATAGAGGAAATGAGAGCTTTCGTAGTAGCATAGTAGTATATCGATTGCTCGTCCTCAACTTGCCCTTATTCTCAGAGGGCATTTTTACAATTGCACTATCGATCAAACTCTCTTGGGGTGCTTTGCTTTTGTGCTCTGCCTTTTCTTCTCTCCCTTCCTTTCTCCCTCGCTTTTATCGCTTTAATCAAGATATGCCGCAACGTCCGGAGACAAATACATTTGCCGACTGTCGATACATCGGATAGGGAAATGCCACGTGCTAACTTCCAAACTAGGATCGCCTTAACAGGCCTTCAGCATCTAGAACGCTTTTCCTCATTTCCACCGACATCCCATTATTCTTACGAATATACGTCTCGTAAAATAAAACGTCTATTCGATGCAGAATCGTGTTACGTGATCACGAATATTCTATAATGTATTTATAGATAAGTGGCAGTTCTGCATCTATACCGAAGCTGTAAATATATGTTCCTTGACACTATGGGAGGACCCAGGCCGAAAGTGTGCCCAGCTATGAGCCCCGGGCGGAAGCATTTCATATTCGGTTCTATATGTGTGTGTGTGGGTGTGTGTGTGTGAGTAAATGTGCCTATATATATAGTGACGAAAGGAAATGGGTGTACATAATCGAAGACGTCAACGACCGATGTTCGAGCAGAAGGATTATCCAAGCAATTCGGAGAGCTATGTATGTGCCCCTGGGATAAATGGATGTAGATGATGCTGCAAATACGTATTGCAGCATCATCTACATCCATCCAGACCAGTAGTGACAAAATAGAGAACACAGTTGCTCGGGGAACGATGAGACCTCGTCAAATTCTAACCGTTGGTAGACAAAAACAGAGAAGTCGGAAGGAGAGACGAGGTGAGGGAGAGAGAGACGAAGATTGATCCAGTTTGCGGCAGGATATTCCGTCATCACCATGCATAAGGAGCCACGAATAGCCACCGTCGTCTGAGACAAGAATAAAATGATTGTTTTTTGTACGCGCCTCTTTTTCCAACCATAATGTACAGATTCAATCCAAAATCTAGCTTCAGATCACGAAGAATCAACACAACTCTTAAGGGTAGGTTCTGCCTTGCTGGGCCAAAAAATGTTCGATTTTTCACCAATTTTTCATGCGAAAGGTATTAAATATAGAATGTTCATATTTGTTATGTTGACTAAGCAGTCTGTATTGAACATCAAAATATTTTTTGAAGTTTGACAAAACATGGTGGTGGGAGTGGGAGGAGCCACGTATGTCGGTGCGCGGGCGATGACATTCTTCGCTTGCGGAAGTCCTAAGTCCCGGACAGGTGATCTGAACCAAAAAAATCAAACATATTTTTACTTTGTACAATATTGTGTATAAGTTGACCTAGAATCAAGAAGAAAAATTGAAAAATAAAAAAATTGTCAGCAAACACTGCGAAAATGTTTGGGAATAAAACGAGCTCCCTTCCGATCGCTCACATTTTTTTTATTTTTTCAATTTTTCTTCTTGATTCTAGGTCAACTTATACACAATATTGTACAAACTAAAAAATTATTTGATCTTTAGCTTCAGATCAGCTGTCCGGGACTTAGGACTTTCGCAAGCGAAGAATGTCATCGCCCGCGCACCGACATACATGGCTCCTCCCACTCCCACCACCATGTTGTGTCAAGCTTTAAAAAATATTTTGATGTTTGTGAAAAATTGGTGAAAAATCGAACATTTTTTGGCCCAACAAGGCAGAACCTTCCCTTAAAATTATTTCAGAACCATCAGTATCTCTGTTGTAATGAAGTTTTCCAGGTTAACTTTGCATAATATCGTTAACAACATTGTGCACAGTATTATTAATTTATTCCAGTGGAAAGTCCGTACAACTCGACGATCATATACGTACAAGACGACATTGTTCTTCATTGTAGTGGTGCTCTGTGGAAATACGAATCCAAGAGAGATTCATTTCCATCCCCGAGCACGGTGGATTGGTATTTGAATAGTGCGGAACTCGGGCAGCGTTACCATGGAATTTTGAAAGAAATACTGGCACAAAAGTTCCACAAAAGAGCTCGCTAAACGAGAACTTCGTTTGGAGCGAACTCAAAGTACAAAAATATAAGAGACCGCGTACAACGTTGAGATAAATCTGTTACTCCAAAAGCTACGTAATTATCGCTCATCCCTCATGAAAATTCCAAGATTCTTTACAAAAATACCCAACTTTTTCAACGAGCCTGAAATCACTGGTCACATTGCATACGTAACGTAGTTTTATTCATTTACCACGAAGCCATGGCCACGTGAAATGTGTTGGGAAATTATCATCACGTAGGAAAAATTGCAATATGAGGAGGAATGATACGAGGCGAGATATGAGGAAAACTGCGGTGGAGTTAGCCAAAGGTCATAAGTTGCACTAAACCGTGCGGGGGCGCGCCACGTGCGCCTTTGACATATCCGTTCAAATACAACGGTCCCTCCAGCGACTGCAGTGGCTAGTACCGCATTGCAGACAGCATTACAGGTCGAAAATGTGACAGGTTGCACGAACGGCAGGTTTTTGCAAACTCATTGGACACGTACAAACCAATCACTGGTACAAAAATCGCAAAAATCTGCTCAAAATCCGCTTGTCCAATTATCATTTCAGCCTTTCGATAAAACCGCAAAATTGTCCAATCTGAAATCCAACTACGTGTGTATACGTGTAATCTCCAACAATGTGTGTATACAACTTCAACATTTCATTGTAAACTTTCGGCGTCTCAAATTGACTCGTCCCACGTTTGTTAATAACGTGTATCGCGTGTCTAGAGGCTTTAGGCGGTACGAAATAATGTTCGTGTCCTCTTGAAATAAAAAAAAAGCTGAAGGAGCGTATCTGTATCTGATCCTGCGTCACTTAAGTTCGGTCGACCTGTAATCTATATCGGCAGAACATTTCGCGGCATACGTCCATAGTGGATACCACCGATAGCCATTACAAATGTTTGTTTATCTTCTGCGCGAGTATTGCGTATGCACATGCGTGCAAGTGTGAGCAGACGCGCACGCACACGCGTGCAAAATTGAAATATGAGACTTTTTCTGGAATAAGAATGTGTTCTGACCAGCGAGGGAATAAGACGATCCACCTAACTGTCAGGAAACGCGGCAGTACCTCAAATTTAATATGCACATACGCCCTTTTCCCAGTGAGCTAATGTTTTTGGCATACACATTGTGTGGCCTTTGGACACGCAATGTTTATTCTGAAAGTATGATAACAACTCGTAAACTCTGGGTTTTCAGAAATAATTCAAGACCAGAGTGGTCACGTTGGCTGAATAACTTGAGTCAGATATGGCTCATTGATTTTTTGGCTTAGATGAGCACCGAAGTTGATTCGGGGCGTACTCATTGAGGGTTGCACGTTTTTGTAGGTTAGGTGAGGTTCGAATGGTATCCATCTTGCGCCGTTGGGCTTGAGGTTAGTCACATATACCGAGCATCTATTGTTACTGGTCATTTTTGCACCTCGGGTTTTCTGTTTTTTTTTCCCGTAACCTCTTCGGCACCGACAGGATTTACGTTCAGGCAGGACCTACCAGTTTTGAAGTAGATTTCAAACGACCCTGCTTGCAGAAAGAGGATTTGGAAAAATCCATCCATCAAGCCTGGGCTGATCTACTGTGCGACTCTGCTTTTTTTTAATCAAACTTTAATTCAGTCGATTGACGTTACCTCCATATCACTTCGAATTATTTTTAACACAGTCGGTCGCACCCCCCTTTACGCCCGCTTATCATCCCTCATCTATTCTTGCACCCTTAAGTCTCATTTTTGCCTGAATAGAAATGTTCTTCCCCTTCGCAAGTTTACACACATGTACTCGTTGTATACGTATATGTATTATCGATCTACCGAAGTTGTACAATCTCTCGAAACCTTCAAATGCCGCAAGGGAGCATGAAGGCGTGCGAAAAAGTTACAGAGACCCGGAAGGGGGTGAGAGAGCAAGAGAGCGGGTGAGAAAGGAGAGGAAGATCTTTCTCCTCGGGGAAAAGAGCGATTTGGACGAGAAAAATCTCTCTGGCGACCCACGCAGATCAGGGAGAGCGAGAGGGGTGGAGAGGACATAAGCGGATTTCCGTATTTTTCATCATGTCCCATTCCCTCGCTTGCAGACACCCAACTGCGCGCAGTAAAGCTTCGTCGAATCCTTCGTTCTCATTTTACCGTCTATCGCATACACCAAGATCGTGCAAACGGAAGGGCACAAGGCCCGCATCGCTTTGTCTCTTCGGCCTTTCTCGATCATACTTGTTTGCTTGCTAACCGTCGATACACACGAGGCTCGTTCCATATTGGATTGACATTTTTTAACAGTCCTCAAAAATGTGAAAAATATAATTGTCAGTGAACCGGAACTCGTCGTATTTCATCCACGATTGGTTTTTCACCTTTTTTCAACAGCGGTGATGGATATTATTTATCTAATTTCATATTCACCGAAAAAGAAAATAGAAAGAAAACCACCCTGTCCGGGATAAGGGTTGCACGTTTTGTGAATTGTAATTTAATTGGACGTATCGGAAATATTATTCATTTGTCATTTGTTTGACGACAAAGGACCAGAAAAGTTGGGAAACGAAAGTACAGCCCTATTATTATGGATTGGTTTAAATATTTCAATAACTATTAAGAAGCCACTTTTTTTCAAGAGATGAGTGAAATAGCTCGACGATGCGGATAAAAATTATTTGGGGTACAGTACATATATATATATATATATATATATACCCGAGTTGAAATTTTCAGCCTATTTTGCCCCTCCAGATCCTCACAGTGGTAGGGGATAAAGGCAGTAAAGTAGCTTCGTATTCAATATACAATGAGCTCCTACGTAGGGCCTAGAACGGGAACAAATTTCCCTTTTCTCCACTTGCAGGCGCTAAGGAGGACGTCGATTGGCACACGTATACACGCACACGCATACACTCTATTACGCATATAGAGATACGTATGCCTGAATACGCGCATGCGTAGACACACGTATTTACCCGCACCCATACACGCTTAAGCATACACCGACACACGTATACTAGTACCTATACGTATGCATGCGTGCCTGCTATAGGGATCCGCGTATACATGCATACGTGAGGCTAATTCCTATAAAAAATATTGTAACTATTTGCCCAAGATCCATTTCTTCTACTTTGGAGAGTTGCTGGAGCTGCAGGGGCAAGTTTGAAGCGAATGCGAAAGGTTCGCTGGGTGGAGATAATGGAAAGGCCATTGGATAAGTACGCCTCTACGTCGAACGTGCGGTCCTACCTAGTCCAACGCATGATGGTTACGGAAAACTCTCAGACTCCCTCTTTCGAATGCGACCATCTCCACCCTCGTTTCGTCGAAACAGCCAAATGCGCGATAGGTCCAAACGCAATCAAAAGAGGAGCTGCAACGACTTCAGCTAAGTTAGGTAGGAGAATACGGGCCTATGCAGGAGGTAAACAGCAAAGGGAGAGCATGTTAGGACCCATAGTAGGACGTCTAGCAGTAAACAGACTCCAGTGAGGCTGACATCGGATCAAAGGCCTTTAAAATAGGCTGAAAATTTCGACTCGGGTATATACATATATATTCAATCATGGTCCTGCGTTGTCATGGTCATTGTCCAATGTAGCACCTCCTTAACCCTTCGAGTGCACACGTCCGCCGCCAACCTATAACTGCATCTTGGGTCAATCTGACCCACGGCGTTTTTCAAATCGTTGTATTCCGGTAAATATGAATTTTTTGTGTTTTTTTTTTGGAGAGACGTTTTTGTAGTAAATTATCCATATTTTGTGGTCCTTAATTTTTTTTTTGACGAAAACGAAAATTAAATGCCAAAACATTCGTTCAAAGTGGGACCCCGCGTTTTGCGATAGAATCGGTGACCGAAAATGTTTGGGGTCGAAACGACCCAGTGTGCACTTGGAGGGTTAAATATACGTATACTTAAGGAGGTGCTAGATTGGACCATGATCTACTGTAATATCAAAATGTACCCTAAGTAAAAATTCGAACGTTTTTGAGATTTTTAGGCTTTAAAATTTTGTTAAATCCTCTACCATGCATGGTCTTTTAGCTCCGTTTGCGACGAATCAACTTTTTTCTAATCCTATTTGGTACCCAAATAGTCTCGAATAGTTGCGTTGGTTTAGGAACGTCTTAGTGACATTATTTTCATCAAGTAAATGACTGAAAAGAAACATTTTTAGGGATACTTCTAACATCTTTTGGAACCATTTCATATGTGTCACGTCCGGAAGGGACGTGGGCATATATTTTTTTGATTCCCTCCTTTTTTTGCCTACGACAAGCGCAATAGCACGGGATGAGGGTAAAAATGGGTAGTGCTTGGAATGAGTTAAAAATTAGGAAGTCGTGCAGTGATTGGTATTTAGAAATAATCCGACGAATTTGTACAAACATAACTAAGGGTTTATTACAAATAAGTGATCACATGAATAAAGTTGCTTATACAGAAAAATTGACAATGAAAATGACTATGAAGCCGGGGGAACAATCGGATTAACATAAAATGAAATTTGTCGCTTACATTGGTCGCTGTGTTTGTGAGTGTATCAGTGTGTAGGTACGCTCGCTCGCAAGGATATCGGTTGACGCTCGCAGACAAGGGCCTCGTTGACGGACGCCACGCTTAGCGTTCGGAAAGCGGTCACCAGCACCAGACTTTTGGGGCGCTGAGAGTATTTATGTATATACGCGTAGTAAACAGCACTTGAACTATTTTACGAACTCGAGGCCGCGAGAGTCGATTAAACTTTCATACGACACTTCGGTCAAAACCCGAAGATGGAATATTCGAAACTCTATGATACCGGTTCTACACTTCGAATTCTGTCAGAACAAGATTAAGAAGTGAAGTTAATTTGATGGAAGATTTTGAGGGACTGAGGTCTGTTTTCGATGGAGATTGTCGGGAGACTTGATCTGAACGCGATGGAAATTGTTGGAAGACTTGATCTGAACGCGATGGAAATTGTTGGAAGACTGACTTCAGGAAGGAAGTCTTTCTTGATATGAAAATTAAGTGGGGATAAATTGTGGGAGAAGGAACTTTAAGGTTTAGCGTGATTGGTCGCGATATTCATGATTCGCAGAATCGAAGTCCCGTGTTTCGTCGAAAAAGCGCATGGGATATAGAGTTCGATATTTGAGACCTAAGCATTCGCATGGTTCGTGTTATGTTAAACTATGGCTTTGGTGACTTCTCATATCAAAAGATTATATTGGGTGCGCGAAGAGATCGAGCGTCGGTGAGTTCTCGTTTCCTGTCGGCACCATGCTAAATAATTATCGGCCGGGACTTATTTAGGCTAGAGGCAAAGTCTTCTCGTCTCGTTCGAGTGGTGCCTCGTATTTCTTTCTGGGAGTTCGATATTTACGCCTTGAAGAAATGCGAGGTTATAACACGAGGCGGACCGACTGAATAAAACAAACGAAAAATATGCTCGCGGACGTACGCAAGTTCCGTTTAATGTTGTTACGCGTCTTATTCTTAGATTTATACATTTAATACGCTTATGGCGGCATATGAGGATATTGGGAATAACCGAGAGAAGGCACATTCGCTAGGATGTAACATATGCAATAAAGAGGGCAACTATTCAAGACTAATTCGGTATAAAAAAGTACTATAACGAAAAAACTAATTTGTCGAAAATGTAGCAAACAGATTATGCAATCTTTTGCTACATGCATAGAAACGATGGGGTTTTTCGTTGGGGCAATTTTGACATTCTAGTAGGACATGATGCAATCTAGCACCCTCTTAAGGGGGGAAGGCCGAATTTGAAAAAAATATATATTTTTTTTTATTCCCATAAATTGATAGTTCAATGTCTTAAGAATATTGTGTCCAATTTTTGAAGGGACATTCTAAAAATTGCCTAAGTTTTCGCGGAAAAACTCCAGGAGCGTTCGTGCTGAGTAGACGCAGTGTTCGGCCGAGGACGGCAACGCATGCCCTTTTATATTTCGTCGTGCTCCGATCTTTTGTTTCGTTGTCGATGCGGAGCGTCGCAGGTACTTTCAAATTCACCTTGGGCCAATTGTGATCTTAGTGCTTCTCAAAATGTCCGCGTACCCTAAAGGTTCTCATGCAACACCTAAGGAACCTTTACGGAAGACATTTTTTTAGAAATCAACATATTAATCGTAATACGGAAAATAACGGAGGGCATAGTGCTAGTGCCAAAAAAACATTTTATTGCGAGCTCTGATGAAGTGAGTTGGAATATCCTGTTGACCTATCGTTTTATTGAATTTCGGGTCGGAAAGCCCGTAGAGAGCAGCAGCAACAGGACAATTGTTTTTACGAGGAAGCCGAAGGAATTCTCTATGGTGCTGGAATCGCGAAATAGCCAATTAGATATCAAAACCATTAAGTTTTCCCTTGTTGAAACTTTGAGCGGGTTTTTCTCAAAACTGTATTTTTCCCAACTGCTGGAGTGATTACTCAAAAACTATTCAACCGATATTGATGAAATTAGTCACAAATCTTCCTTGTACCATCAGTTCGCGGGGAACCTAAATAATATTTGAATTCCAAAAATCAAACGTTCGTTTGCCCTTAAGAGAAGCTTCTGCCTTGTTGAACCAAAAAATGTTCGATTTTTCAACAATTTTTTATGCGAAAAGTATTAAATATAGAATGTTAATATTTGGTATGTTGACTAAGCGGTCTTTATTGGACATCAAACTATTTTTTGAAGTTTGATGGTGGTGGGAGTGGGAGGGGCCACGTAAGCGGGCGATGACATTCTTCGCTTGCGGAAGTCCTAAGTCCCGGACAGGTGATCTGAAGCAAAAAAAACAAACATATTTTTACTTTGTACAATAGTGTGTATAAGTTTAATTAGAAACAAAAAGGAAAATTGAAAAATAAAGAAATTGTGAGCCATAGAAAGGAAGTTTGTTTTTTTCCCTAAAAAATTTCGCAGTTTTTTGCTCACAATTTTTGTATTTTTCAATGTTTCTTCTTGATTTTAGATCAACTTATACACAATATTGTACAAAGTAAAAATATATTTGATTTTTTTTGCTTCAGATCAGCTGTCCGGGACTCAGGACTTCCGCAAGCGAAAAATGTCATCGCCCGCGCACCGACATACGTGGCTCCTCCCACTCCCACCACCATGTTTTGTCAAACTTTAAAAAATATTTTCATGTTCAATAAGAACCGCTTAGCCAACATGCCAAATATCAACATTGTATATTTAATACCTTTCGCATAAAAAATTGGTGAAAAATCGAACATTTAATGGCCTAACAAGGCAGAACCTTCCCTTAAATATGGCAAAAATTTCATGAATAATCACAAAATTGACTTTATTAAGCTGTCAGTTCGTGAATGCTGCATATATTTCCAAAATCCTGCTTCACCGACAGCGTACGGGTGGTACCTTTAAGAATCATTTTGATTATTTTGTTTCAGACAATTACAGCCCGAGGGAAAACTCCAGTAGTGCGGAAACTTTTTGAGCGACATCCTCTGAGCATCGATGTACACGACTGGCAATATGCATTTAAAACAAAAAAATAAAATATTTTTGCATACTTGAAATATCAAATAAAAAACACACAAAGTTACAAATTTCCATGATTATTCCTTACGTGAAAAAAAATGACGAAAAAAACTCGGATTTTTTACCTTTTAAATAGTCTTCCCCGCTCAAGTATGGCGTGGTATTTACGGGACACCCTGTACGTACCCGCATATGGGGTGAAGGACACTTAAGATGCGTTATGTGAATGTGATGAGACCATAAGCACAGTTGGAGGTTTTCAGGACGACCCTTCGAATTTTCTAAAACGAATCATTATTTTTGGGAATAGGAGGGTTCTTGAAAAGCCGTTTACATAAATGAGCTTACATTTATGTAAAGATGACGGTAAAACCATGGAGACTTACGTAATATTGAGTATGGGGGTAATATATTGCTACGTACACGGTCCTCGTAATCGAACACCTTCAGAAACTCCTTTCCCCATAGACGACGAATTCACAAAAGAAAATCTTGAAAAATGCACAATCCAGCGCGAGTAAAATTTTCTTTGAACCCTATAAATTCAATTGATTTCTGATAAAATGTACATTATCGTACCTCGAAAAATCTGTAGCATGCACGGTGGATATCGAGCACCCTCGATGAACTATCTTTCTCTGCTATTACTCGCCCACACTCTTGTCGTAAAACATCTCGTAAATTCCACACTTCGAGGGGTTCCACAGCCGCGTCAAGAAAAGGACACGAAACACTGTTGTGTTACTTTCGAAACGCGTTGGTGCATTTCACAAAGCCTATGAAACCCAGCTCCATCATCAATAGAAGGCTCCTCATATTTTAAGAGCGTCAATATTGTTCACAGCCGTATCGTATATAATTATTTAACGATACTCTTTCAAACTCAAGTTCGTACTTTCCTCTTCGTCCATTAAAACTCCTCATTACGCTCGACATACGTATCACGTGTACATATACATACGTGGATGAAAGTGAAAAGACAGGCATGGCAAGTGCACGCCATCAACCGGTCTGCATAGGCTTGGAGCACAACAAACAAGTCGCTGTTCTATTTTTTTCTGATCAAAGTATTAGGATGACGAGGTCGGAATTTTACACTCCATTAATACCTAGTCTCGCCAAATTAGCATTCTTTATGAAAAACATTTATTCCTTTCAAATCCTTATTTTGATTATTATCGAAAATCATATTTTGTAGATTTAGCTTCTTGCAGATCGCTAGGTAAAAATGCTCAAAAATGTTCGTGTGATTTCACAGCTTAAATCTGCCGAGGGAAATTTGCAAAATTGAAGAAAAAAAATTCGTTACCTTCCAACGATGCCAACTGCAACGTCATCGAACGGTGTGGATAGTTGTGGCAACCAAGGTGTTCTGAAATAAAAAATAAAAAAAATTGTCTTTTAGTATAATAATAAAACTTTCGTATGACCGGAGAAGATTGGAAATTTGTCAAATTACGACAATGGCATAAGCTGCAGAATTTTTGGACGATTTTCAACAAAAAAATACTTTAATCATTTGCTATTAAGGGGAAATATACACCTAGATGTTCGAGGTCGAGGATTTAGAAGTTGTGAACATTCCGTCGACCGTAGCAGACTACACTATGGGCCTAGTATCGATGATTCCATGTAAGTTGACAAATTTCGTGATTTATTCATTCCCAAATTTTAAAACACGTTTTTCTCAAAATCACGTTTTTCAAATCGATACCCAAAATTTCTCGAAAACCAATTAACCGATTGCCTTGAGGTTTTTTGTGGCCATTCTATACACCATTATCTAGTACTTCACTGTAAAAAATTTCTGTATAAAAATTAATATACAAGTGTAGGAAGTTTTTATGCGGATACCGCTTATGAAATTTCAGATACGATTTTGAAAATCCAAAACAGGTTATTTTAAAAATGAAAGTGTAGCTCCGTAATATTAATATACTTGTGCGTTTGAAAAATAATGCACGTGTAAAAAAATAATCACGTCCAAGTATATTGAAGTCAAGAACCATTTGCTGATATCAAAATACGAGTGTATATTAAATTCAAGAACCATTTGCTAATATCTGCATACGGGTGTGTATTAATTTCACGGAACCAAAGTATTAACTTTAATGTACACTGTAAAAAGCTTCTGTGTAAAAATTAATACACAAGTGGTTTTTATGCGGACGCCGTTTATGAAATTTCAGATAATATTTTGAAAATCCAAAGCAGGTTATTTCAAAAATAAAAGTGTAGCTCCGTAGTATTAATATACTTGTGCGTCTGAAATATAATGCACGTGTAAAAAAATGTTCACATCCATGTATATTGAAATCAAGAACATTTGCTAATATCAATATACGAGTGTATATTAAATTCGAGAACCATTTGCAAATATCAATCAATATACGTGTGCGTATTAAAATTACTGATCCTAAGTATTGAGTTTATTTCAGAAATTGATAATTGCAATACGTTTTTATGTAAAAATTATCAAATTAAGATCACTAAATTCATATACTGTATGATGCTTTCGTGATACTTGTGTATATGATTTTTTCGCAGCTTTATCCCATAATTAATATTGAATACTTGAATAATAACATTTAAATGCAATGAAATTACTGCACGTATGTATTTTTTTCTTTATATATATATTCCTCAGAGGCACGGGGTCCTTCTCCTTTTAACGTACCCTCCTTTATTCCTTCCATCATTCACAATCCTTCCAAATTCCCCCTCCCCCCCTCCCCCGAGTGTAGACCGCATCCACTCTTTCCTAATGCACTACTGTATCGCATTTGCACGAGGGCCCGTATTTCAGTTGGTTACCATCAGAAACTCAGACAAACTGCCCCCCACTCAGAGGTTGACGCGCAAACCAGTGCACGGGCAAGCGGTCACCGCTCCAAGTATTGACAGCCTCCAATGCTGCTTAACTTCAGTGGCCGCCGAGCCCTCACACCGACCGCGCGCCCATCTCTGTCCACTGCACGCATGTATTTGAAATTCATGTGATTTTGAGATATCGTCCGGGTCAATAATTATGAAAATCATAAAATGTTTCTTCAATATTAATATGCGAACACATTAAACTCAACTTACCTGTGATTTGTTTTTGACAAACAATTGTTATTCTCAGTGGCTTTTATCTTGGAAATTTCTGAATCGAATCACAGTATTCATGTACTGTATGGTATTATTCCGAGAAGTATATCATCGATATTCCTAAAGATTGGTCTTATATTTAACTTAGCGTCGATGAGAAATAATATCAGATAGGGGTACAATCACGATACTTTCCAATTCCAATTCAGTTCCACATGTATTATATTTTTCAGGCAGCCGTAAATAAATTTCAAACTTGTTTTGTATTTTCAGTACTCTGTTTTTTATAGTTGAATTAATATACAACTGTTGTAATCTTTAATTGAAGGCACGGGTTGATGCAATACATTTTCCATAAATTTGCAAACTTTTCTTGGAAATTCCATGTTGCATCTATTAAATTCTATATCCACATTAGAATTTCATGTTGCTGTTTGAAATTTACGGTACAAGTGTCTTAAATTCAATTTCATTTACTGAGTTCGAAAAATTCAATTCTTTTGTGCCACAAATGTAGTGTAAATTCAATATAATTTTCACATTGTTTCATGTGATTTTCAACAGCGTTTATGAATTTTTTTTTCAATTCCAGTTTCGCTCCATTAAATAAATCTGTTGTGATCATGCATTGCACGTATCGTAAAATTAAGTTTCACATATATTATATTTTTCACGCAGCTGTAAATAAATTTCAAACTTGTTTTGTATTTTCAATGCTCTGTTTTTTATAGTTCATTTATTATACATCTGTAGTAATTTTCAATTGAAGACACGGGTTAATGCAATACATTTTTCACAAATTTACAAACTTGTCTTTGAAATTCCATGTTGCATCTATCAAATTCTGTATCCACGTTAGAATTTCATGTTCCTGTTTTAAATTTACGGTACAAGTGTGTTAAATTCAATTTCATTTACTGAGTTCGTAAAATTCAATTCCTTTGTATCTTAAATGTATTGTAAATTTCATATCATTTTTTACAGTGTTGTCATAGGATTTTTTTTTGTTATTACTTAGTTTTTATTTTATAGGTGAAATAATAACTAATTTTTTGCCCAAAAATCACTATTTATGTTCAACCGTCCGCCATTTTGTCATAAATCGATATTTTCAAAATCGGCTATGCCAAGTACTAGATTATAGTATCTAGTTTAATAATCTTTTTGGTTTTTTTTCACATGATTTTTGAAGAAACGCCAGTGGGTACCGTATACGCCGCTTTTTTTACGACGCTCCAAGGATCATACAATATCCTTGTATATTTTTGATATTTTCTCAATCCGAAATTTCGAATAGTTTTCCTTGAAAAAAATCACAAAAATGACCTTTTTCCGGCTCCTAGGTGTATATCTCCCCTTAACGAACTGATGAACATATAAAAAAAAACGCGGCCAAGTGTGAGTCGGGCCTCGCTCTGTTTGGGTTCCGTACATATGATCAATTAACTTTTTTTAACTAGATATTTTATTACGTAATGATTTTTTTCTGTCTTAGTTCTTAGGTAGAACTAAACTGAAACCATATGGGATGATGATAGCTAATGCAAGCTTTGTAAACTCCTGCTGTAAGCTAATAATGAAAATATATAAAATGATAATTATTTAAATATTTACAATACCAAGTGACTTATTTTTGTTGTCAGTACCAGCCAATTGCTAATATTGTCACATTTATCGCAGAAAAAGAGGAGGCGAAGAAAAATAAATGAAATATACGTTCTACAGTCTTATTTTAATTTGCCTGAATAAACAATTTTCCGAATGGACAATTCCTCGAATGAACGTTTCCCAAACAAACCCAAACAAACACAAACCCAAACCAATGCAATTTTAATTAAAAAATTAATTGAATAATTGAATAATTTTATAATAGTTTATGTATTCAGACATTATTAAATTACTGTCTTAACTAACATGTACACTTTTCTAATCGAAAGTATAATTTTACGTATTATAAAGTTTTTTTCAGTGAGTGAGTCAAACTGAAAAAAATCGCAAGATTTTCAATGCGAAATGATACAGCGGAATGAATTTTACGATTGACCAACGGAAAAAATGCATTCCACGAAGTTTTTGCCTCGATTGATGATGCAATATTAATGCAAACATTAATTATTCAAAATTGAAGTTATACAATATGTTTATAATTTGATCGCTCACCCTGAAAAAAATTTATCATTCGCCAAATTGTCCATTTGGGATATTGTATTCGAAAAATTGCTCATTCGGGAAATTGTATAAGAGAAATTGTCATGCGGGTAATTGTTTCCGAAGAATTTACTGCAAGTGACGCAGCGGCCCCGCTTTCTCATGCCGCCTGGCAGCTGACGTGCTTGTGATATATATATATATACAGTTATACAATGGTGTTTACAGCCCTAAACTCTTACGCGCGTTTGTGCAATATAAAACAAACGATCCTTTTTAAGGCTAAAGTCAATTTTACGGAGACATTCAGCCTCGTTTGTGTTAACCTCAAAGATTTCCAAACAAACCCAAATAAACGGCCCTTTTCATGGCGAAAAATTAATTCGGCGAATGTTCCTCGTCGAACATATGTAACGAAAAAATTCTTTGAGCTTTATCTGCGAAAGATTGCAAATATTGATTTCTCTTAAATCCTTCAGAAAAAAAATATACATCTTTGGGTATTGCGAGCTAGAAACTTGGAGATAATCGAAAATTCATGTCTCTTTCAGCTACCCTAAGCAGGGTCACTGCGATCTATTACTTAAATGAATTTAACGTATGAGTATGAAAGAAATATAGTTCACTTACTGGAGTTAGTGAATCACCCTGCTAACACTTCGATTTAATAACTATAGGGAGTGAACTCCTTTTTCAATATTTACATAATGCATAATTTACAAATTTTAACATTTACGAGCTACATACCCGTGACATACGGACGGACAGGCATCAGAATGACATTAATAGGGTCCCTTTTGCCCTTTGGGTACGAAACCCTAAAAATCATCCGGTCATACGATATCAAACTCTTTAAACTATGCTCTGTTCCGATTTGAAGTGAATCGAACGAAAAGATTTCGAGATACGACTTACGAGGTTTCATAAAACATAGGTGCGAAAAAAAACACAAATAAAACCAATAAATTGCAGCGGGTTCGCTGTATAATAGTGAGCGATGTGACCCTTCACAGATTCACAATTTCCCGAATGTTTCCGAAATCTTGACTAAAAATTAAAGTTTAGACCCTAGGCTATAAAACTAAGCAATAAATAAATCGTACTCTCAAAATTTCAAGCTCAGACGGTACCCTTAAGAACAAACCTCCGTGACTCAGGCCCTTCCGTTCATCAGCATTGGCGTACATAAAACGGAGTCAAGAATTAAAATTCACCAGTGGCATCCACATTCTATCGTTGCGGGTTCGTACCCAATGCTCTATAACAAGAGAGAAAGGAATTTAGTCGTCGCTGGTTCGTTCCCGATCGAACATTTCCACACTTTTACCACAGAGGAAGAGGAAGAGAGAAAGAGAGAGGTACAGTGTGAGAGAGACAGAGGAAGAGCGAGAACCGCACCGAGAACAGAAGTGGAGATATCGAAGTGGAAAATTAATTGCCTATGAAATGGCCTTCTTCGGATGGAACTTGCGTCGCGGCCTTGCGAAGTCGCGTGCAGAGTACCCTCGATTTTGCCAACACCTTAGCATGATGACGTAGCAGATTCAACCAAGCCCACTTATCTCCAAAGGCCGAGTGACTAAGAACCCCTCGGTAGACTATATTTCCAGATATACACCCTACATTACTTATTCCATATGCTGTACATCGATTTTTCATACACATACCTAAATACACACGCACACAGCCATATACACTAGGTGAAGTGGGAATTAGACACTCAAAAAGCGCCGAAGGATTCTACTCATGCTAGGATGTGCTTCGTTTAAGGGGCTTTACCAGTGTGAACGCTAAAAATTTGGGTGATCTTCAGGAATTTTTTGAAAGAAAAGTACTCAATTAAATGTTTCGGAAAATTAATAATATATTCGGCTATATGTGACATATATTACATAATTGTTTTAAAGGAAAATATTGAGATCCAAGCGACTTATGCGCTGCCTTGGGAGGTGCCAAAAAAAAAGTTTTTCCACTGATTCCGGCCGATTCCGGCCGATTAAGTAGCTGAAACCGAAAAAGGAAAAAATGTCGTTAAACTGGAAGGTATTTCCTGTACAATGACGTAGGATTTTCGAAAAATATCAAAATCTAACAAAACAGCGTAGTTGTGAAAAAAATCTGTTTCCTTGTCGATGAAATGGTCGTTTTTTTCAAAGCCAAATCGTCAATTTCCATCCAATCAAAAAAAATCCTACGTCAATGTAGAGTAAATATATTCAAGAGAACTCAGTTCAAATTTCAAGTCAATCGGATAATTGCTCTTTGAGTTACAATGTCAGCAAATTTGAAAAATCTCATTTTTAGAAAAACGCGTTTAAAGATTTAACGATCGATTTTTGCAAGATAAAATGATAGAGATACGG
The DNA here is from genome assembly GCA_963210295.1 of Ophion ellenae. NCBI lineage: Eukaryota > Metazoa > Arthropoda > Insecta > Hymenoptera > Ichneumonidae > Ophion > Ophion ellenae. The sequence goes on from OY723385.1 coordinate 51,821,709, forward strand.
CCTTGAAATCTTTACAGGATATTCTTGAAAGTATAAACTGTCGAAAAAGGCAAAAAAATCGATTTTTTGAAAGTGTCACACTGGTATAGCCCCTTAATTTTTCTGCGAAATGTTAAAGATTGTAAATTTCATTGAAAAACGAACTAGTGAATGGTGCAGAACCAATCAGCGGGAGGCCAATACTTCTGAGAGCTAGGTGTAGATATTTAAGTAAAACGCCTGTGCACCAGAGAATTCCAAGAATATGGGGCCGTGTATACTGGTACGGGTTTTCCACAGTTTCCCTGTACCCTCGGCAAATGCGGTACTTGGCTGTGAATGCAACGGAAGTTAGACTAGACTAGCGAAGTTGTGAATAGGGAGTGATAGGAAAGGGTTCAATTGGAAAGACACTGAGAAAAAAAAATCATTGATCCAATATCATTGGTGTTATTGAATGAAAGTCCGTTGATTCAATTGTAAAATTGTTGGTGTAAATAATCGGATTTATTAGTCCAAACAAAACGCTAGTGACTTCAATGACATGATAAAATTAAAAAAAAAAGCATTAAAAAGATATATTGTCAGCCGAGAACAATTTATTATTGAAACTATCTAAAAAATTATCGCGAACAAATTATATAGTTTTGAATGCAATTTCTGCAACCAACGAAAAAAGCGTTTCAATTCATAACATGAATATTGTTGATTCAAGTACACAAGAAAAATTGAATTTCGCTCGTTTGATTCAAATAAAATGTCTATTGAGTAAATATGTTTTTTTATTGTTTTCACCATATCCGATATTGATTTTATGTACATTATTCCTCAAAATATTAATATTTTATTTCGATTGATAAATACTACGCAAATGTCTGAGTTGGTTTCAAAATTATACGAAAGTAAAATTTGGTTCTTGCACATTGTGTTGACAAAATTCAACCAAATCATAGCCGAGCGCCACCGACATTATAGGTGTGAGGAAACCCGTAGTTCTCGGAGTAACCGCAAGAGGCCGCACGCGCGCTCGTTTCTCGTAAGCGAAGCGCAAATCGAAAATCTACTTAAACGCTGGAGAAACTCTAAAGAGTATCGCTTCTTGGCCTGTGGCTAAGATCTGTTCTAATCAGTTGAATATCTGATATCCTCTCCATGTGTATTCCATTGGATATCTGATATTCTCTCCACTATTATCGTGGATGATCATTCCAATGCTCACTTTTTATTTAGGATTTATAACAAATTGAAAAACTTACGTCCCATGGCATATTCGTTTCGATGTAGTAAAGAAATAATTAATTCTATGGATTATACTTTTGTACGAAATAAAAAATGTTTGTAGCAAGCGCTTAATTATTTCATCCAATACATCTACGGATTATATAGATATTCAGCGAACAGAAGATTATATAGATATTCAGCGGATTATATAGATATTCAGCGAACAGAAGAGCTTTTTCAAATAAAATAATATGTTGTTTAAATCAATCACATTTTCCAATATTTTATTGGATTGAAACCATCGCATATATCGTCGGCATTCCGCAGCAGCACATTTATTTGGATCAACCAATATATTTTTTTGATCCAATTGGTTTTTTTTCTCAGTGTACGTAAAAACGCGCAAGTCTATACGTTGAAACTCAGGAAATATAATCAAAATAAAGATTGATACTACTATCAACAAAAAAAGAGCCGAACTTAAAGAAATGAAGATTCGACATGAAGCAAAAATAGTGAGTGATGCGGTGGGAGAAAATTGATGAGGCAACTAAGGGTAGGTGCAATATTGAATCGTTTCTCTTCTCTCTGAGGTGATATTTCTGTGTAAAGTGTGTTATATACCTGTCTCCAAGACTGATTGCCACGTGATCGATTTATCGCCCAAGATGTCGCGAAAGGATGAATTAGCAGCGTAACGTTTTTATTGGAAGTAACGGTTATTGCTTCACTCTGCTGTCTGATGACTATTGTCTGCCTGGATTTATCTCCGGTCTCTTTTCCTACGTGTACTCGGTCTTTCTCTCTTTCTCTCTACCTCTATCTCCTGATTTCTGTATGAAATTTCCAACATCGCCTCTTCCTCATTTAGTGCCAGATTCATTCAACAGAAAACAAGAGACAAAGTTTTCGTGCTTTTTCTGCATCGTACACTTATGCTCTATTCAGTCGCAACATCTTCATCGATTCGTGAAAAAGTTTCTGTTACTGGCGACGCGGAGATTAAAACATGGGGTTCAATTCAGTGAAGCCTGAATGCTTTTCAAAACTCTTTTTTCACACTTTCTTTTGAATAAGCTTTTCTTAGATACGTGAACCTTTGAAGGATTCGTGTGTTGTTAAAGTCATGAAAGTCGAATGAACTTCGTCGCTTCATGATAAATTGTATGTCAACGCAATTTTTGTAAAGTTACTAAACCGTTTTTAGTCATGTACCGTAACTTTGAACGTACAGCAATTTATGCGAACATCTTAAATATGAAAAAAGTAAAAGTATAAAAAGACGGATTTTGGAAAATGTAAACTTCGTTGACATCAAATCCTTATATGGGGTTGAATTGTTGCAACGCAACGATTTTTTCTTCTTCTAATTTTCCATAATTCCTTGTACATTTATAGTTTCGAGGCGCCTCTAAAAGATCGTAAAAAACAATTTCAGGGTCTTCGACCAACGGAAGTCTTATCAACGGGTGCAAGTTGAAAAAAATCGTATGTCCAGTGATTATGAGATAGCCATTTTTGTTCACTAGCGTTGTGATCCTTAACGGCGTCGAAGTTTGCATCGTTGAAACGCAATAATTTTCTTCATTTTTCAATTCTATATTTTTTTATCAGTATCTAAAGTTTTTTTTACAATTTGAGGTCGTAAATCTCTAATAAGAATGCGTAAAAACATTTGACCCTAAAATGGCCAAATAAAATGAGTGGAATTTGAAAAAACTCATTATATTCCAACGATGACTTCAACGTCGCGACCCTTGAAGGGCCTCCAAAAATTGGAACGTTTTTAATTCTTTGGAGCCCACCCGCATCGGGGGTGAACGTTGAAAAAATGTTGTCAGCGTAATATGAAAGGGATCTTATGTATGCTTTGAAAATAAAAACCATCTCCGTGTGCTTTTCACACATTTTTCTCTCCTTACATCTTTCTTCTTCTGCTTTCATTCGCGCTACTCCCGAAGTTACAACCCTTAAGGTAGTACTAGCGGATTGACTGGTCAACTGAAAATCTATAAATTATCGAATCCGAAAAAAGCAAAATATAATGTATTTGGGTATAATAATAAACATGATACAGAAAATAATTATTTGAGCAGTGCATGTGATAACTGTTTGTATTATAGTTTGGTAAGTGAAGTAAAATCGCAATCAGATTTGACTTGAGTTGTCACAGGCCGCCATTTCATAATTCTGGCAATATCCGTGGCAACGCTGTATTCAAGTGCTTTCGATTCATGTCAATCATGTGTTTGTTTACTAGGGGTATGCGGGTACCCGATTCACTCGGGTGTCCGATGTTCGGGTCGGGTCGGGTACCCGACGGGTTACGTTTTTGTATTACCCGCCACTATTGGTTACACGAATTCGGTAATCGGGTACTCTCAAATTTTTGGTACTCGTAAACGTCGAGTACTCTTAAACTTCGATTATTCGTAAACGACTCGGAGATCCGCATCTATTATTTATATTTATTTTTATTTTTTATTTAGGTGTATCGACCAAATAATGGGAGAAAACGAAAACTCGAAGAAGGCGATGAAACGAATAAATGATAATACTGTAAAAAATATTTTTTCGTCTCACTTTTCTATCCTGTGTGTGTGTGTATACGTGCGTGCGAGTGTGTGTGTGTGTGTGTGTGTGTGTGTGTGTGTGTGTGTGTGTGTGTGTGTGTGTGTGTGTGTGTGTGTGTGTGTGTGTCTGTTAGGATGGAGTGAAAAACGGTCACTTTTGGAGGATCGTATCGTAATAGCGCGGGAAAGTTGCGTTTTGGCATCACTAAAAAGTGTGCGAAAGGAAAAAATGTACAATAAATATCTTCTGTTCCGGCGAACGCCTTAAAGTTTTTAATTTTTTAACGTGGGTTTTAAATGGAGAAAAAACCCAAAAAGACCAGGATTCAACGCCTTGCGTTTATTCGAAGAGAGAAAAATGTAGCTCCCATTGACATTTTTAAATTGAAAATGTCTTGATTAGTTTCAGAGATATAAGCGTTTGAAGAACAAGTTTTACCTGGAATTTTTTTTTTAAATGACAAAAAATTAAATTAAGAAGAATGAATCGCCGAAATTACCAGTTAGCAATAGATCGAATTAATGAAAATTGACAAAGAATCTTGCTTTCATTCAGTTTTTCAGTCTTAAAAGAAGTTTGCCGGAAAAAAATTGTAAATGTATACATAACAAAAATACTAAAATTATTAAATAAATTATTTGTATTTCTTATAAACTCCAACCTATCGGCGAAGGGTAGAGAACATAAAGCTGGAGTCTATTTTGTCCATTTTGGTACGTTTCCGTGGCGCTATGTATACTATGAAACGATATTTTGTTCCGGCAACATGACTTATCGAGTACCCGATGTGAGACGAGTACTCGAAAAACTCGGGTACCCGATCGGATCATAGTCTAATTACCCGACCCGACCCGACCCGACCCGACCAATTCTGCTACCCTCACACCCCTTTTGTTTACCGTATGTGTAATCGGGTGTTGTAGTGTATGCGTAATGTGCATATTGTAACAAGAGAGATGGAAGACGCGGCTATCGAACGCAAAAATAAGTCGATTGAATCGATAATATCTGCTCGAAATGTCCCGTAACCTACGTTTTTTATGGAACATACGTGACCGCGACAGTTTTCTTGTTATTCTTCGCCTTTCGCATGGCTCTGATCTAACCGGGAACTATTATTATTTCCGTTCCAAAGTTCGATCCGCACGGATTCCCCATATGGTGCGGGTTAGATGCATTGATTTCGTGAATTAATTACTATTATATTTAGCCGGTGAGGCCTGTAAAGTTTTCGCGGACGTCATTTTTTGTCTTTACTACAGCATACAAAAAAATCCATTTTTTTTTTCTAATGAGGAGGTTCGTGCACGTACTTCCTTAAAGTCCAGACAGTTCCTCGATATGCGTTATATATACATATATCCAGGATTAGTGTACAATCCACAGAGAATCTCTACTCAAGTAAGGACACGAATCCCTTTGATTGTAAAGTGTGCCGTTTTCTAGTGGCTGTCCATGTCCCGGAGCTTTTCCATCGTTGGCAATGAGACACGAAGCGAGGCCTCGTTCCCCAGTTCCGCAAAAATCAGCATACCTTATTCGCATCTTTCTCTCCCGTCCCCGAGCTCTCTTTGACCGGCTTCGTTTTTTTTAAACTTTCTCGTTATTCTCTCGCGTTGCGATGACTAAAAAGAAGGCTCGTTACCGAATACGCGAGTATGTACCATTAAAGAGCGAGGGGAAACTCGGCGATTTATCGATATCGGAAAATAATGATGTTCCTGTAGATGCTATCTTATTCCTATGGCCTCTCCATATCGTACTAGCCAACGCGAATACAATTGCCTTTCCAAAGACGCGCTTGTACAGCTCGAAAGCTTTTGCAAGCGAGGATTTCTCTCTCGAACGAGAAAAGAATTACGTTAGCAATATGCTTTAGACACGTTCTAAAAATGGCAACCGGAATCGGAATCGCATAGTACATTTTATTCAAATTATCGAGCTGCAGTGATGAGAAAGATGTATTGAAAAATTCTTTTTTATACGTGGCCGTGAAAAAGCGAATCCAAGCGTTTTTCTGCGCGATTTAAGTTGATGAATTGTCGAATACGTATTTCTACAAAAGGCTTTTCGTTTTTATTCAATACATTGCAGCTTTTATTTATTTTCGAGTAGCCAATTTCATCGTGTTTTTTCATCGCCGTTATTCGATACTTCGTCTGGAAGATATTATGTAATTCCATACTTGCTCCTGGCAGCTTCGTATAAATAATTTAAAGAGGTTATTTAATTCGGGTCTCGCTCCTGCCGGTTCGATATGATTAATTTAAAACGGTTAATGAAGGGGTGGAAAATACGATTTTTTATTGCATCTTTTTATACTCTAGAGTTATAGGCTATCAAACTGTGCTTTTACCCGAGAAATATTTTGTCAAACTTTAACTTGAAAGAAATAATTAATTTTGAATAATTAATAAAAGCTAATTTTAATTATTAATTGTCATTTTGGATAACTTCAATTTGCAAGATATATTTTGTGAAAATTCCGAAACTTCACCGATTTATATGGTCTTGAAATTTGCATCGTTGGAATGCAGCAACAATCCTTTTTTTATATTCTCATTTCCTCATTTTCATTATTGTACAAAATATTCTACGGCAGATTTAAATTCTAGATTTGTAAATAAAGAACTTAAAAAATGATCGAAGAATTTTCGTAATGAACATTTACCAAAGAAAATTCGAGCTATTGAGAAGTATCAGTTTTCATTGCATTCCAACGATGCAAACTTCAATCTCATCCGAATTATTACGATTTGTGCGAAGAGTCAGATCACCCACTGCGCTACGGCCAATCACCCCGTTGCGATTTACCCTTTTCTCTTTTGCGTTCTTTCTTGAAACTATGAAAACTATGAAATGAAACTTTCTTGAAACTAAACAATTCGAATTGCAAAATCTATTCGTTCGATTTACTTCAAATTCGGACCGAGCATAGTTTATAAAATTTTCTATCGTACAACCGGATGATTCTGTGAACAGATTTCCCATTTGTTAATAACAAAATATTAAACTTGTTTTTTTAGTAAAAAATCGACCTTTTTTGCTAGACCTTGCTATTTTTATAAATTTCAAAATAAAAAAGGCATCTGGTCATACGAAAGTTTTATTACCATCCTAGAGTTACATTTTTTTTACTTCAGCCTACCCTAGTCGTCAGAACCACCTACACTGACTAGCCATGCAGTACCGTCGGCACTCCGTTTAAGTGGTTAGGCCACAGTAACGGGTATAAAATCATGTACGAATTTAACAATTTTTTTTTCGTATGAAAAAGTGATTCACTCATAAAATTAATTACACATCTATTTAGTATGAATATCAAGCTGTTAGAATGTTTTTTCCATGTACAAAATGGCCGACTACTATTATTTTCTTTGCTATCTTTTTTTAGGCACTCCGCGGCGTGGCATTTAGCATCCACAATTTATGACCTAGAACAAAAAACAAAAATTCTCGTCAATCTACATTAGAATACCTAGAGAAGTACGTACGGAATTTAAAAAATATTGTTTTTTTTTTTCAAAAGTTGTAGGTATTTAAATTGGGTTGTAGGTATTTGGATGAATTTTCAGTGAAACATTTCGTATAAAACTGCTCATAAAATGAAAAGTTTTCAATTAATCATAAATTCCTTACGTACTTCTCTGCGAAATGCAATTAGGAACATAACTTTTAAATTTGAAGTAAAACGAATGAAAATTGTTGAAGTTATTTGTCACGCCAAGTGGAAAAAAGCTGTATCGAGAAAAACGCGTTTAAAGTTTTGGGTACTCTATGGCCGTGCCAGAGGTCGGCTTACGTTATACGCTCAAAGTCGGTAAAAAAAAATGTTCTTGCTATAAATCGAATAGTAACTTATTCTTATTATGATAAAGCACCGTTTTAGCGAGAAAAAAATCGATTATTTGAAAATTCTACTGTGGCCTTACCCCTTAAATAACAATAACTGTGTTATCTATTAATATTTTCCAATAACAAAAACTCGAACCTGGCCAGACTATGTAGCAATTGTCTATAAAATCCCAACCTCGACGTCCCAATTCTCTCACCAGCAAAAAATATTGAAAACCGACCTATTTTTGGGCCCCAACCTTACGCAGATCCGTTAATTCAAGTCTTGCTCCCGGCAGCTTAAGGTTGTTATAGGGTTAAGTAAACATGTTACCACTAACCTGACATTTTTTCTGGACCTTTATAAACTCTTTGCTAATCATCCTGTGCAGTTTGAATACGTTCCACAGTATCGTTTTTTAGAAGAAAAAAAATTGGCAACTCGACGTATTTCGTGGACTAATTACATTACGCTTATGAAAGACTTCCGATCATTTTTCAGTACATTATTAATATCTGCGAAGTGAATGTTACCACGGAGCTGAAAAAATAGTTACGATTCGACTAATTATCGTACTAACCCTTGGTACCGTGAAAATGAAGATTCACAGTACCGTTATAAAATTATTAATTTTTTTGATAACGAATTTGTGCGAAAATCAAGCACACAAAATATCAGACTGTGCAGTCATGGCAACGTCGTAGACGGCACAAATGCTACCTATCTTATTGGTATTCGGTAATTATGCCCGGGAACCTAAATTACTCCGTCAGGATAATTGATAACGAAAATGATCGGTACTTATTCTCTTAATTAGTAATAACTACTTAATAATAATTCGATAACTATGTTCATAAATTATACATTTCCAGACATTTCTAGGCAGACAAAATAACGCGGATTTTTTTTCATACATACATTTTTTTTTGAATATCAGAAAATTATTAAAGTTTTTGATTTCTTCGAGATTATAGACATCTTTAGTACACACTTTTTCTTTCCAGCGGATTTTGTTTTACTCGGACCGATATTAATTTTTGACAGCTCCTTGGGCCGATATTGAGGTTACGAACGGGTGCATTTGTCTCTAACTTCGCGACACTTCTGCCAACCTGGGCATTATGATAAACCACGATGTACGCCGTTGCCAATTTGTTTCGCGTTAATTGAATGAGAAAAAGTTATGGAAAATAATTATACAAACCCGTGCGGAAAACTGATAGGGCATCCCTAATAAAAATAAGGACCTTTCAGGGCTTTCCTAGTGCTTTCCCTAGTAGGGATTTCCACAATGGGCCCAGACTTGGCCATTATCGGGATAAACTTGTAGGGATTTCCACTAAAGGACTCGACTTGGCCATTATAGGGATAAACCTGTAGGGATTTCCACAATAGGCCCAGACTTGGCCAGTATGGGGATAAACAAGTAGGGATCTCCGCAATAGGCCCAGATCTGACTATTATAGCGATAAACCAGTATAAATAGCTTAGGCTACATGGTTGATGGTATTTCAAGTATTCAGAACGATTATATACATCGATCGAATAATATTTTTGAACGCAAATTGGGAAAAAGCGTAAGGGCATTAGCAAATAAAAAATCAACGATGAACACAAATATGCAGACAAACATCAGACAGTATTTATTTATCAAATTAAAGAAACCTTTTACATAGATACAAACAATTACTCATGGTTTCACTCATACATGGAGTAATGCTAGCGCATAAGTGTGAACAGTCCCAACCGGTTTTCTCGACATTTTTATAGCAACTAATTTCCGCTCAATACTCATCATAGGGAAAATTATTTCTTCTGAAGGCTTCGCTGATATTTCCCATTCATAAACTTTATCTGACTGTGTAGGATAAGTAAATAAATTGGTCTTTGTTTTCCAGATCTTTCCCTCAATGGAAATAGATTCTGGTGATTCAGTAGACCCATATATTTTTTTTATTTCTACTACACATCCATTCCTTAGAATGGATTATTTTTTGTATTAATTTTGTCATGGCAGTTTGTTATAAAGGCTCACTTGCAATCACATTTCTACGCGCGCACACATACATACACATGTACTCATGCCCACACCTATGCACATGAACAATTACATAAAAACAAATACAGATATACCCTGACGCATTTAACATACACGTATATCCACTGATACGGATAATTTATGGCGCTGAAATGGTTATGATGAGGCGCCGTTGAGGCATTTTCAGGGCGCTAAAATGGTTTTGATGAGGCGCCATTGAGGCAACTTATAAGGCCCCGGTCGTTGCGCCTTTAATGGCCCTTGTTGACAAAGTGTGACCGGCTGCAACGGCCCTCATGTGGCTTCCAGATTAGGGCCCGAATAAAGTTGGGGCCCGATCACAGCCCCACTCAATTTCCGCACGGGAAGTAATGAAAACACTTACGGGAAGGTTCTGTCTTGTAGGGCCAAAAAATGTTCGATTTTTCACCAATTGTTTATGCGAAAAGTATTAAATATAGAATGTTGATATTTGGTATGGTAACTAAGCGGTTTTTATTGAACATCAAAATATTTTTTAAAGTTTGACAAAACCTGGTGGTGGGAGTGGGAGAAGCCACGTATGTCGGTGCGCGGGCGATGACATTCTTCGCTTGCGGAAGTCCTAAGTCCCGGACAGGTGATCTGAAGCAAAAAAATCAAACATATTTTTACTTTGTACAATATTGTGTATAAGTTGACTTAGAATCAAGAAGAGAAATTGAAAAACGAAAAAATAGTGCTCGATCGGAAGGAAGTTTGTTTTTTTCTCAAACATTCTCGTAGTTCACTATTTTTTATTTTTCAATTTTTCTTCTTGATTCTAGGTCAACTTATACACAATATTGTACAAAGTAAAAAAATGTTTGATTTTTTGCTTCAGATCACCTGTCCGGGTCTTAGGACTTCCGCAAGCGAAGAATGTCATTGCCCGCGCACCGACATACGTGGCTCCTCCCACTCCCACCACCATGTTGTGTCAAACTTTAAAAAATATTTTGTTTTTCAATAAAGACCGCTTAGTTGACATACCAAATACCAATATTCTATATTTAATACTTTTGGCATCCAAAATTGGTGGAAAATCGAACATTTTTTGGCCCAACAAAGCAGAACCTTCCTTTAACGTAAACTCGAATATTCGAAAATGCATATTTTTACAAATAGATGTAGAAAAATTGTTCGAAAACGCACGGTTAATATGACGGTTATTTGAAAGCTAACAGTTGGTAACAGTCAATCGGCTCCGTACATAAGCATAGGGCGCTCCCCTTCTACTTCACCCCCGACGGCTAAACCCCATAACAACCTTAATATAACCAATTCATTCAAAGCATTTTTTATCTCGTCAACTGCGCATCCGATCCAAAGTATATTTTTTTAAATCCGATACCCTCAGCATGCATTACTGAAACATCCCTCCTGCCCTGTCAAATCGATCATCTACTGCCGGAAAAATTTTGACTCGACTGCCGCTAAACGAGCGCGCGCGAACAAGCGCGCCTCACCTAACGTTGCGCAGCGTTGTGACAGTGCTGCGAACTTGATAGTACGTCTCGATATTGATTACCTGAAAGATGACGAAGTATTCGAGGAACAATAGACGTCATAATTGCGAAAACGGATTAACGAAAGGAGAGACGGAAGTTGTACAGTGGAACAGTGGGTACGAGACAGTTTTCTGCTTTGTACACGGTCGCGCTCTGGGGCTCGTCCAGAAACCTGAATTTTATACATATATATATTCGCTCCGGAGAGGCCGGATTAGCGTTGGAGAAGCGAACTAATTTATTAATTGAATCCAAGTCAGGGGTATATGGACGGAAGCGCAAGACGCGCTTAACCCGAGGCCGTACGTAAGATTCGTGGCTATAGATGGAGCTTTACTAGAAAGCTTTGGTAATGCCTAGTTGTGAACGTTTCTCAATACTCGAGAAACTAGTATATAACATACATACACGAATATATATATATATATATATATATATATATATATATCGTAGAGTCTGTGGAGACTAGTTTCTCGAGTATTGAGAAACGTTCACAACTAGGCATTACCAAAGCTTTCTAGTATAAATATTGATTGATTTTGAATTTACAAAAATATAGCGGAATTTTTGTGATAAGTAGTATTTGCCAGAAAAGTTGCGCCTTTTGGGAAAAAATCAAAATGCCATTTTGAATAGAGCAGAAAGATGATAATTGAATTCCGAACACGGAATACTGCTGGAAAACTCTTCTTGTGTATTCCCTCAACGAAAAAATAATCGATCGAATATATATTTTGAAATGGATGATTGGAATTTAATTCTACTTATAAAAAGTTTTGTTACGAGTTTTTCATGTTCAGAATTTAATTATCTTTGTTATTCTCAACTGAAAACGGAATTTCGATCTTTATTCAAAATGTTGCTTCATTTCTGGCAAATACCACTCATCACAAAAATACGCTGTATTTTTTTCGAAGAGGACTTGAAAAACCCTAAAATATCAGATTTTCTCCGTTGCAAAATCTGAGCGCCACAACCTTAAACCATATGAGTACCGTGTAATGGTCATCCTGTATATATATACACGCACGAAAATGGTATACAATACAATTAAACGGTAGTCTATGAAACGTTAAAAAATTAATCTCTGATGAACTTTTATATAATATGTAATTATTGTCAACATAATACAATCATTACATTTTAAGAGATATAATACACACACATCCATTTGAAGATATAATACATACACCCAGATATGATACACCCGCACATCCCATTTGAAAAACCATGCTTGACCTTCAGAACGCTAAACTATGACCTTGACAAAAATGGATTTTTCACCGCTGGATCAGCCCTTTGAAATCAATCAAATTACCTTCTGACATTTTTTTGTCGCTCTAAAGGCAACGGATATATTTGGGGTGGACAGGTTGAATGGTCCACCCTGTGTGTGTGTGTGTGTGTGTGTGTGTGTGTGTGTGTGTGTGTGTGTGCGTGCGTGCGTGCGTGCGTGCGTGCGTGCGTGCGTGTGTGTACATATATGTGTGTGTGTGTGTGTGTGTGTATACATACAGGGTGTCTCAGATGAAGTGTTATAAGCTTATACCTCACAAAGCACGAGTTGCAATAAAAAATGTTCCAAATAAAAGTTCTTGCTTTTCAACCGGGGAGAAATATGAAAAAGTCAATTTGACCGCGGGTATAAACACATGGTATTGAAGTTAGCATCGTTACATATAAAAATGTATAACTCTCTAGCGGTGTAATAAATTTCAATCCCATAAAAACGCCCCGGTCATATGAAGGTAAACCTCAAAATATTCCATCAGAACCCGTATTTTTCATTGTATATTCTTATAGCTTGTAACCTTCGAGTCTCATAACTAAACAAGTACTCTATAAGTAAAATACTTATACATAGTATTTTGGAAAGCTTTTGAGGTACGCTAGAAGAGTATCCCATAAAGGAATGAAGGTTCGAATTCAACATTTCGAAGTTGACCTTTATATCAACTAAGCGGTCAAGGTCAAATTGATAATTCCCATCTTTTTCTCCTCTTGAAACGTAACAACTTTATTCGAAACATTTTTGGTTATAATCCGTGCTTTTTGAGACATGGATTTGCAACACTTTATCTGAGACACCCTGTGTGTGTGTATATGTGTACAGATATTCATGTGCAGAATATAATTGACAAAACGTGATCAGCTGACAAATACAACCAGGGCGCTTACAATGAAAATCCTCCTGTTAATATTGACATCAATATGATGGTAATCTCGAGTCCATAACGCATATATAGCCACTTCTGTCGCATATCAGCCACCCCCACGGACTGCGATCCCGAGATCTATATCTACATCTAATTCGTACACAACGTAAAGCTGGTGTTTTCGGTTCAACGTATACCCGCTACGACGTAGCGGTAAGCATACAATATATTTATGTCCGATACGTAGACGAGCTTCGGGGGGAACATCGCGACAAGATCTTAATGTGAGAAGTTGATCGAGCGATAGACCGGCCAGGGAGAAGAATACAGAAAAGCGCTCAAAGCTGCTTTACATGGATAACTTTTGCACTAAGGTAACACACAGGACAACAGGCTGTAGTTCCCGCGTTTTTTCTTTGGTCGAAGACAAAAAAAGTTAAGGCCGGATGGGACGAAGATTTAAAAAAAATCTCGTGCTACGGACCAAGACCTTCTTCGCAACTGGGACTTCGGGGGAGTACGTTTCTTCAGCTAACTTCGAGTACATTATCGAAAGAGAGGGAGAGAGAGAGTAAGAGAGCGGATATGAAAGAAGTTGAAAACAAGTTGTCTTTGCCGGTGTTATCTACCATGAGCACAAAAGTATCCGGAAAACTTCCGGGCAGCTTTCATCTTTGGCGTTAATTCATCGAATAAAAGCACAATCTCAAAAGACAGCAAAGATTCTTATCTTCGACAACGGCTACTTCCGCAGAGAGGGACGCAGCCGAAAGTCTCTACATAAACTGAAGACCTTCCTCGTAATATCGTCATGGATCTTAAGCCCTACAGAAGACATGATCCACATGGGCATTCATCTAGATCAGCCTCCAATAAGGTCTTCCTGATTTGCAGTATTTGCTAGGATCTTCAAAAGATTTGTTTATTAGGCACCCTCCGACGAAGTTTTATTTTTCGCATTATCTCTTCCTCATTGAAAAACGCAGAGATTCATTTACCGTCAAGGCTGTTTAATTCTAAAAACGAGTTCACCAACGAGACAAGCGTACGGTCCGTATCAACGCGACTCTATTCGTCGAAATGTAAAAAGAATGGTTAATGGGGTGTACCAACGCGTCAACAAATCAAAAGAACGGATCAGTCAGGCTCAATGTTCGCAAAATATGTTGCAGTGCTAGACAACAACACTGCTCAAGCTTGAAAGCCATTGAGCATACGGACCCGACCAAGCGGTTATTTAGGATCCTCAATGGAGATCAAGCAATTTGAATAAAACCAAAAAAGACTGACAGTAGTGGACGCGCGGTCTTGGATAGGTGACCGTCTAGGACTTGGATAGGTGACCGATTGCTTGAGCGCCGACCTTCGGGAGTGTTATGCCACGGGCTCATCCCCAAAGCAGTTGACGTCAGAGAAGGGAAACTTGAAGTGTTGAGAGAAGAGAGGAAGAGGCGGATGGACTTCCCAGGCAGCCAGAGTAGATAAATGAGAATTTCTTAATCCCCAAATTATTGCGTTAGGCCTAGACGGACGCACCCTTGGGAGGTTTCTCTCTAAGCAACTTCTAATGCCTCTTGTTGGGCCGATCAATGTAGCAAACAGCCCTTCGATACTTCTTCGACGATTATTATGCTAGCAACAATTGCATGCATGGTATTTGTAAATCTTAAGTGCAATAAAAAAAAACACTACCAAAAGAATTTGCAATGTCGCCATCTTCTTGCAAATACTAAAGGAAGTAGGGGTAGGAAGAAAGAAAATAGCCAGGTTGAATGTCGTTAATTGCGTCAAGCTTTGAAATTTCTTTTAAAAAAACCCTAGCGCGATCGGTATGCGGCTGCGACGATCTCTCACGTCAAGCAGCGTTGGTCTGTGCCAATAATTGGATAGGTAGCTGCTTAACCACGCACTTATTAGAGCGCCGACTACCGAGAGGTAGACAGTTTTACTGAGTTTCTGATGGCATCTCAGCTGGAAGTAAGTCGAAATACCCGTGTAAAAATCCTGCTCCGGCTACAAAAAAGACCTGATCGGACATCCTGGTTTTTTTCATGCCTTGATCAGGATTTTTTATGAAGCCCTGATCATTTTTGTGACACTTTCCCTGATTTCGGGCTGATCAGGGTAAAAAATCAAGGCCTGATCAGGAGAAAAAATCAAGGCTTGATCAGGGTGAAAAGTGAAGGCCTGACATGCAGTCCAAAGAGAGAAGTTCGCTGTTGCTTCGGAAACCACCATCTCATCACATTCCTCATTGCACTGTCAAAAAATATCTAATTTAGATAGGATCTATTTAAATAAAATGGGTTTTTACTACGATTTTATTTGTTTCAAATATATTTTTTAGAATGTTCAATAGAATATTTCACAAATCCAAAATAAATTGAAATACTTAATTTAGAGTTCTACCACAATGATTTTGTGTCATAATCCGTAATTCCCTGGTCTTCTGAATGGATTTTTTCGAAGAAAATACTTCTGCATCCACATGGGATTGAACCTAGAACCTACCTACCTATAGCTACGCACGCTGCCCCTATGTACCGAGTGTTTGTAGCATTTCGGTGGCATAAGAGACCACATGAATTCATATAATTATTTGTTGTATCACATAAACTATATCAATTAATTAATATCATTGTGACAATTAGAGAGTTGTATCGAATATCACGCTATAGATTTTTCAAACAGAACCTATATATATATATAACTCCTCTCTGTCCGCCCCTCTCTACCTCCCTTCCCTTCGATGTGTGTATTGCAATCAAGACGAACCATTAATTCAATCAAACAGAAAAATGTGTGTCTCTACGAAAATTCTATTCAATTTAAATTCTTTTAAATTAAATGGATAAATTTAGTGGATTCAACTAAATTGTTTTTGAACAGAGGAAACCGAGTCACATATTTATTAGGAATAAATAAAATATCAGGAATAATAAAGAATGTACGCATAGAGTGGACAATATGTCCCGACGTTTTAACGACGCGCTAATATATATAGTTCGTCTGGTGTTTGATACGAGGTTAGGCGTGTAAAAGACGCCAAACTGTATATAGGTCCAGTTACTTGATGATTGCTTGAAGCTAGCCGGATCAGACGTTTGCCTGACTATCGTCTGAAACTGGCCGGACCAGGCAATCAAGACACACCGTAAATAAGGCTTCAGTACAACAACGTGATCAGGCCCACATCAAATGTCAGGTCAGCCTGCCAATATTTCTATTCAGGTATATTTGTGCAAATGCGATACATCATGCATTAGGATCAGGACATTGAGGTTATGGACAACACTCTAGCGGATCTTCAAGGAACCGAAAACGATGAAGTGACAAGCATGAGGTAAAAGTGAAAGGGATCTAGTAGTAAAAGCCCGCAAGGGCATACAAAGGAACGGTGAAAGTAAAATCCCTAGACAAAAACGTGGAAAATTTGGCTCGAAAACAGTTACCTTTCTGAAACGGTTTTTCCGCCTCGACAAAGAAAAGAGAGATATACCCAGCCAGGGAGAATTACGAGTAACAATTCAACATTTCTTAGAACTTAATGCTTTAGAAAATACCTAGAATCTCCTGAGAAAGCAGGACTTGTAACATACGTGTTTTTATTCTTCATCGAGGAACAAATAAACCCGTCGTTTATGTACCGTTGCACTGAGAAGCAATAATACGATCTGTAAAGCCTGTATAGGATACCTATACAAAGATAAATGGAGACATATATAGCCACCCCGTATTCGCACATGCCGTAAATGCCAGATCAATGAAAGTCATGTCATTCTCACGAGTTTCCGTGCCGTGAGGACGAAGCGAGGACGAGTGAAAGAGAAAAAGAGACAGAGAAAAGGAGAACGTCTCTAGGGACACGAAGTGGAATCTGTACGATACATCCTTGACGATCAGCACATGGAGAACATGGCTTTTTCTTGTCCACTTTCAATCTAACTTTTATAAAACACAATTACTGCAGTCTCGAACATACAAGTTCAACGATATTGATTTTATTTACATATGTACATACTCAATAAAGGCTCCATTTTTTAATTATCGTAGCTTGCATAGATGTCCTGCTCGAGAAAAAAAATGTTCGATTAATAAAAAAAATCTTTACCAACGACTCCAAGTCAAGCGCGGATCAACGGATTCCTTTTCCACGATTTAGGATCCTTCAACTCTTTTGAACCTTTAGTAGATACTGGGATCAGTGTGCTCTTGGCAATACCGGGACAAATCCGTTTTCGTATATATATATATATACATACACACAGGGTGTCCCTCTTATCTCTGCCATCCGAAATAACTCGGTAACTATCGATGCCACAAAAAAATATTTGGTAGTGAACCGAGAAATTTAGATTTGGTAGATATTTGGTAGTGATCCGAGAAATTTAGATTTGTATTTCCTTTTAGTAGGTGTTCTAAATGACCTTGAACGACTTTGACCCTCTAATGTTTTTTATGCGGCTTGAGGTGCTTCAGAAGATGGATGAAAAAAAATGTACCATTCCATTAAAAAAAAGTGGAGGTGACCTTCACTGTGCGTCAGCGCCTCCACCGAAATTTAAAAAATTGGTCGCACTTGATGGCCCCCTTCACACCGCATAACTTTTGTCTGAAACATCTTTTCGTGACGTCGATAATTACCGAGTTATTTCGGGTGGCAGATATAAGAGGGACACCCTGTATAGTTGAAAAGATTGCTCTTCACTGCTTTCCATTCTCCTCCACTCACCAAAACGCTGAATGCAATTTACTCGTCCTTTCCTTATTTCCGTTCGCAACTCCACATGGATTTCACCTTGGCATCCTTGTCATCGTCTTAGTCTCGTGGTCGTGATACGAAAAGAATGGAGAAATAAAAGGCGGACGGCGCAGGGGACGATGGGTAAGAAAGGGGGCCACTGAAAGGAAAAGATCGATCGAGGTAGACAGAGATATAGGGCCCGAGAAGAGTTCTATTCTACAGCTTCACTTTTCAACTCTATCCAAATTGTGCCTGGCAAGTAAACAACTAGACTTAGACCCTTTCCCGCCCTCGCCAGAGCAGACTTCAAGCAAAGACCAGGCGGAGATGAAAGTCTCGGAAGATTTTTCTGAGACGAAAGATAAGAATAGTCATCAAGTCAACCAAGGTGTTGAAGTTTGCGCTGTTCGAGCGCAGCGACAGTTCTTTTTTTATTATATATTTTTTAATTTTATGCTTTCATTTCTTGATTTTTAAATGAAATACTTTGTTGCAAATTTATTATCTGTTTCTCCAAAAAAGTCTTTTGAAATATGGTTGAGGGATTTTTGTAGGCTAAAGCGGTGGCGTAAGGAAATTGAAGAAATATCTTATTTATTCCTTTAATTTCCTATTAATTAGAATTCGGTCATCATACATACACGTTAAAATAAATTCTTGTAAGACACGAGGTGACAATTATAAAGTAGACATATGTTTTTAAAGGGACTGACGCGGAGATTTCGCAACCGATAAAAACATGATGGGTATTAGTTTCTCAAGTCCTCTTCGACAAAAATATAGCATACTTTGTGATGAATAGTGTGTGCAAAACAAAATTGAGCGTGCCGGAAAAAAAATCAAAACTTCATTTTGATTACAGCAAAATGCAGATAATTAAATTCCGATTACGAAACAAGCCTGAAAAAAAATTGTTTTTAATGGAAGTAAGTTCCATTCATCGACAATGCATCTTTGATCATTGTTTTCTCGATGGCAGGATACACAAAAAAAGTTTTGCAGGAGTGTTTTGTATTCGGAATTGGATTATGTTCATTCTGCTCTACTCAAAATGGAATTTTGATTATTTTTCCAGAATGTTCAATTTCTTGTAGCAAATATTACTCATTTCAAATATACGCTATACATTTTTTTAAATCGGACTTGAAAAATCACTAAAAAATAGTATTGTTTTCGGTCGTAAAATCTCCTCGTAAGATCTTGAAAAAACCCATGGCCACCTTATAAAATTGTCACCCTGTACATGTGCACACTGTTCTCGAAAAAGTGATAGACTGCCAAACCTTTCAAAACCGATTAACATAAATTTTGATTAAGTACCTCAGTTCCGCGCGTACCTAAAGCAGATCCTCCAATAAGGATTACAGAGATGTAAGTTTCGAGAGAAGAGAAGCCCGCGGACGCATAAAAATAGCATCAAATCGTTATAAATGAGAAATAAAAAGTTTCGTGACGTTATATCGCCACGCTGGGGCTTCGAAATAATTTGGTTTAAAAGTTCTCGAACATCCCGCATGACACGTGACTAAGTGTCGGTAGACGAGAAGTTTAAAGTTTTCTCGCGGTTGTAAACCCCGAGACCAACCGGCGGCGGGCCGCTGATACACGTCTTGTATAACTTGGGAGAATCTTGATGCGGCACCCTTTTATACAGCGCCTGCGGATGCTCGGCGATATCATGTGCGAGCATATGTAAAACCACGTACACCAACGTCCCATACATATGAGAAAAAGAGATTTTGAAAATGGTGCATCTATGTAATGTTGGCTATCAGAACATCTGGCTATTTTGAGGACGGCCCTTAACATTTTTTCGAAAGAATAGTCAATTTTGATACCGTTGAAGTTTGCATCGTTGGAAAACAACGAAAATTCTTTCAACTATTTTTATTTTCTCATTTTCATTACTATGGAAAATGTCCTTTCGCAGATTTAGAGTTCACATGTCTAAACAAGGAACATCACTTTGGTGTCCTCCGATTTTATTGAAACTTGTTTACGTGGAAGAGTATCAAAAACTAAGAGACATGTTTTTTTTGTCGGCGAAAAAAGGGTTTTAAGGGGTGAAACGCACCCTAAAAAATGGGGATGTTTTTCGTTTTTCGTCGATAACGTTTTAACGGTACGAGATATTAAAAAATTTCAAATTGCAACAATGTTTATTTTTTGTCTACTATACATTGGAGATGAGAACGATAACGCTATCGACGAAAAGCGAAAAACACCCCTATTTTCGAGGGTGCGTTTCACCCCTTAAAACCGTTTTTCTGCCGATCAAAAAATACTTGTCTCTTAGTTTTTGATACTCTTCCACATAAAAAAGTTTCAACAAAAGCGGAGGAGGACACCAAAGTGATGTTCCTTGTAAGCACCCAAAAAAAAGAGTGTTCGTGGCCTAAATTTTCCAATAGAAATTTGAGAATTCGAAAAAAATGTTCATCAGTATAGGAATAGGAGATTTTGAAAATGTCGCATCGCTGTAATGTTCGCAATCAGCATATTTGGCTGTTTCGAGGATGGTCCTCAATATATTTTCGAAATAATAGTCGATTCTGATACCGTTGAAGGTTGCACCGTTGGAATGCAAGGAAAATCCTTCAGATATTTTGGGGGCGGGTTCAAATTCCGTATTCTGAACGCTCCGACGGTTTAAAATTCCTAATTTCAATGTTCCGAAATTCGAATACTACCCCGAAAGATCAAAGCTCCGAAAATCAGAACACGGTCAAAAAAATTCGGCTATGGAAGTTTTAAAAGTTTCAACATTTTCAATAAATCGAGGTTTATTTCAAGAATTTTTTTTTATCAAGAAGCGATTTTATGACAACTTTGAAATGTGTCTAGATAATGTTATACGTTCGACATCATTTACAGTGAACGGTGTAGACTTTCGCTGGCACGATCACATATTTGTATTACCTCATTTTCATTACTATGGAAAATGTATTTTCGCAGATTCAGAGTTCGCATGTCTAAGCACCCGAAAAAATGTCCGAGTGAGTGTTTGTGGCCAATATTTGTCCAAAAAAATTTGAGAGATCGAAAAAATGTTCAATGCATTCCAACGATGCAAATTTTAATCTCGTTTTGGAGACCGGACGATCCTTGAATAACCCTTCACATTTTTTTATTTTGAAGATGCCGAGGTTTACATGATATTGAGTATAAGGAGGATAGACTACTATGGGAACGGACCTTGGAGTCAAATGTCTTTAAGGTAGTTCTGTAGTTTTGATCAAATTTTAGGAATTGGCTGAAATCCAAGTATGGTGTAGATATGACCTTCATGGACTGATGCCCAACAATTTAATTCGATTCAACGTTTAGTTCATGAGATATTTGCAATTGAATATGGGTATTTTTGTACGCGATCCCTATAGCTAACACGTAAACCGATAGGAGTTTGCTCGGATTTCTCGATATAGGTTCTAAACGGATCATAGGATTTCAAAATAAAAACACACGTGTACGCAGTACTATTGTGGGATTGATTTGAAAAAAATGACAAGCTTTGACCGTTTAGTTTCGGAGATATCGACTTTTGAAAAGTGGTAATTTTATTCCACACCGAACCCGGGCCCAACCATCTGTAACGGAATGGCAACAGTGTACGCTGCAGCCAGCTGATCGGCGCGTGGTCTGGGAACTCGAAGCGTGTTTTTTCTCCGAGTTCTAGTCATTCTGAGACAGATGTGAAATAAATGTATTCTGCAAACGAATTTAATTTGTTCAATTTATGCATGTATTTGTCTTTGTTACAGCGAATACAATTTAAACTGTCAGCAAGATGTAAATCCACGATCCGACATCCTTCGACAGCGAATTTTTGTTGCTGATCGTTGAGGTTATGGTTATTCTCATCGCGTTTAGCCGCATTTGCTTAACACATGGCTGCCACAGCTTTCAAGTCTTTTAGCAAGCGCTTTTTTGTAAACTTTTCTTTGTATCGCATTTGGGTTGACATTTTCACGCTTTTTAAAATTTATATAAAATATTTCGCGAAAGAGGGATCGTAGGAAGCTCAACGCTATGACTGCAGGAAAATCGCGCTGTTGCCACGATTACAGCACCACTCTCTATACGAGTATGAGACTTATCTTTGCATGAGGTGCGAATGTGTGGGACATATAGAGGATACAAGCTCTGTCAAAAATGTACAACCAACAGCATCGCATAGGCATTGGATGTTACTATACGCTTCGACCTAAGCTTTTGGCTCATACGCGTACCTACAGAATTACCTGAAAATCACTTTTTCCCATACATACACGTGTGCGTGCGTGTTTGGGTTTCTAGAACCGCGAGACCTCGTCCCGAGCCAATAGACGGCTTATTAAGGGATGATAACTTGCGAGCCCATTTTCTCCCGGTCTCACGTACTTCCCATACTCTATTCCCACATTCCGACACTTTTAATGTCCTCGGGTGCACGTATACAGCAGCGTGGCTTTCAGCAAAGGGGCACTCGTAGAGACGGTGATTATGGTGGGCTTCGCAACGAGATTAACATCATATAGCAAAAGTAGTATATATAATATCGGTACTGCGGGTGAAACTCAAAATGTTGATGCTAATCCCATAGCGGAGACCGCAGAGCAGAGTTTCAGCGCCTGTAGAGCGAAAGCCTTTGCTCTGCTCCTGCCTCCGTCTCTTTGGAGTGGTTTACCTATGTATAAGGTGGAAAGAAGGGGAGAGCGGTGGCGGGAAAGGAGTTGGTGAAGAGCGAAGCGGAGGGTGTAGTCTTTTCGTGCCTCGACGGAAACCGCGACGAGATTATATCGCCTTCGGTAATATCGGTCTCATTTACTTACGATGAGATCAAGACACCCAGCAAATTTGTAAGGAACTTGCACGCCTCTTGTGCGACGGGACCATCCATGCGGAATCAACCCCGACGGACTGGTGGCACTACAGGGAATTGTCACGATCCGCGACGGTAGTATCGTTCATTCGATTTATTCGTTACTTTATTCTGGACGTAATGTTGTACTCCCTTTTGTTTCTTGCTTGATGGGTTTACGCCAGCTAGGACGTTTTGGAAATTCGACTTTTTATTGCATAGTTTCGTAGCGTAAGATCTTAACATCAATTTGCAATGAAGATATTGTAAACATTTTGGATATTAACCGATTTATGACGACTGTTGTGAACAGTCAGGTGGAAATAATGTTTTGGGAAAACGTGTGAGTCGTATGTCAAAATCTATTCGTCTGATTTACTTCAGATTCGGACGGAGCAGAGTTTATAAGACGGATAATTTTTTTCATGTGTTTATCCATTTGTTAATAACGAATGATTAAAGTTGATTTTTTGTCGAATATCAAACTTTTTTTTTACAGCTTGGCATTTTCGTAAGATTCAATGTTGCAAAAAAGTATCCCGTCATAGGAAAGTTTTATTATATTACACTTTTATTTATATTATACTTACTTCTATATAATTAACCTTTATATTATTATAATATATTAATTTTTCAATTACTATTGTAATTAACTTTCATATAATTTATATTATACTTATACTTTTATTTGTATTATCATTTATATTATCGGTTATATTGTACTAAAAGTACATTTATTACTTTTCATTCCAGATCACCCTCTGTGCCAGAACCACTCACACCGAGTAGACATGCAGTAACGGGGGGCACTTTGTTCGAATAATAACTTCATTATTTATCAATATTTAGCATTTTACAAAATCTCAAACTTGGCAGCACTGTGCATTAAATTTGTGCACAAACCCGACCTGGCTATCCTAAAACTATGATCAGAAAAAAAAAATTGAAATTCAATCGTTTTTTCGGCTTCAATCTCATGCAGACCCGTTACCCAAAAATATATCTGCATTTGCGTCTGGTAGTTTTTTATCATCGAAGCTTGAAACTAGTTCTCCAAAATAACATATCTTTTGTTGCAGGTTGGATGCTAATAGAACAACGATTTGTTCGTAATTATGGTAAACTATACGTTAATAGATACACAACATCGTGAATAATATTTTTCGATATTTCTCAATAAAAATAGTCATGAGTATTGAAGAAACAACTTTTCGAATCGGGTGAAACACAGCACCTGATAAAAGGAGAACAAACTTTCGTTTACTGGAAAACGAATGCCCCATATCCGAATTATGTACTAAACGTGTACATATCGATGTATGTAAGTTTAATATACAGAAGCTTACTCTAAGACGAACTCGGGAGAGATAGAGATAGAGAAAGAGAGAAAGAGAGAGAGAGGGAGAGAGAGAGAGAGAGAGAGAGAGAGAAGAATATAAGCCAAAGTCGATTAGGCGGGCTAAAACTTTGTCAGTACTATCAGGGGCCTATTGTGCTGAAACGCATACATACATACATACATACATCCACGCACACGATCTTAGTCATTTTATGTATGTTCGTGTCTATATATATGACTAATATGAACGTAATGATGAACGTGGAAAGCGAACAGATCCTCTTCCCTAGGGTTGACCTTCCTTATGAGGAATAGTGGTTGAAAAATGTCTGACAATGGACCTAAACATTCATGATGTATGATGTTGAAGTTTCTATGATTGTAACGCAACGAAAGTTAATTCTTTTCAATTGGTGAACATTTTTTCACGCATTCAGGCTATAAGATCACTTGTACGTGTTTACGTCTTCTTTTTAGGGATTGGCGACCTTAATTTACAAAATTAAAGGTTTTGAATAATAATAAAAATGAAGGAATAAAATATAAACGTCATCGTGAAGTAGAATTATTTTTGGTTAGAATTAGTTCAGTTAACCGTCTTGACAAAATACATAAAACAAGTCGTAAATTCTTTGGGTATTTTTATTTGCTTTTGTTTGGGTACGTACAGGAGAGGCTTTCAATGTTTCATTATATTGTTCAAGCATTGCGGTCGTTGGATAGCCGCAGATTGAACCCGAAACCATGGGAATACAGTTGACGATTTATAAAGCATCAATCGATCGGAATCAATAAACGATTCGGAACAATGAAGAGTTTCAGTGATGGTGACGAACTGGTCAATGGTTTGCTGGGTGGATAATGATTTGGATGTATGGATGAACTCTTGACTGGCAAATTTGCTACCATCTGGTCCATTTTAGTCGATTTCAATCGGGGCAAAAGTCGTCAATTCTTTTCGTAACGATCGCTTACTCAGCTAGTTTTCGATTCATTCGATCTTTCAATTTTTCTTCTCATGTGGATATGAATGCACGACGGTTTCCAGTAAGCAATATAACAAATTCAATACATTTCCGAGTAGAAATATTGTCACTTGTCACTATGCATACATTTTTTATTAATCCTAATATTTCATTTATTCCTAATAAATCTGTGATCCGGTTTCATCTGTTCAAAAAATAATTAAGTTGAATCGACTAAATGTATCTATTTGATTGAATTAGTAGTCTGTCTTTACTGCAATACGCACATCGAAGAGGAGGGGGAGAGGAATTATATATATATATATATATATATGCCGAGGAACCTGTGCGGAAAACTGATAGGGCATCCCTAATGAAAATAAGGGCCTTTCAGGGCTTTCCTAGTGCTTTCCCTAGTAGGGATTTCCACAATGGGCCCAGACTTGGCCACTATCGGGATAAACTTGTAGGGATTTCCACAATAGGCCCCGACTTGGCCATTATGAGGATAAACCTGTAGGGATTTCCACTAAAGGACCCGACTTGGCCATTATAGGGATAAACCTGTAGGGATTTCCACAATAGGCCCAGACTTGGCCAGTATAGGGATAAACAAGTAGGGATCTCCACAGTAGGCCCAGATCC
This sequence comes from Ophion ellenae, assembly GCA_963210295.1. NCBI lineage: Eukaryota > Metazoa > Arthropoda > Insecta > Hymenoptera > Ichneumonidae > Ophion > Ophion ellenae. The sequence goes on from OY723385.1 coordinate 51,847,574, forward strand.
GACTATTATAGCGATAAACCAGTATAAATAGCTTAGGCTACATGGTTGATGGCATTTCAATTATGGAAATCGATTGTATACATCGATCGAATAATATTATCGAACGCAAATTGGGAAAAAGCGTAAGGGCATTAGCAAATAAAAAATCAACGATGAACACAAATATGCAGACAAACATCAGACAGTATTTATTTATCAAATTAAAGAAACCTTTTACATAGATACAAACAATTACTCATGGTTTCACTCATACATGGAGTAATGCTAGCGCATAAGTGTGAACAGTCCCAATCGGTTTTCTCGACATTTTTTAGCAACTAATTTCCGCTCAATACTCATCATAGGGAAAATTATTTTTTCTGAAGACTTCGCTGATATTTCCTATTCATAAACTTTATCTGACTGTGTAGGATAAGTGAATAAATTGGTCTTTGTTTTCCAGATCTTTCCCTCAATGGAAATAGATTCTAGTGATTCAGTAGACCCATATATTTTTTTATTTCTACTACACATCCATTCCTTAGAATGGATTATTTTTTGTATTAATTTTGTCATGGCAGTTTGTCATAAAGGCTCACATGCAAATACGCAATCACATTTCTACGCGCGACACGTACATACACATGTACTCACGCCCACACCTATGCACATGAACAATTACATAAAAACAAATACAGATATACCCTGACGCATTTAACATACACGTACATCCACTGATACGGATATTTTATGGCGCTGTAATGCTTATGATGAGGCGCCGTTGAGGCATTTTCAGGGCGCTAAAATGGTTTTGATGAGGCGTCATTGAGGCAACTTATAAGGCCCCGGTCGTTGCGCCTTTAATGGCCCTTGTTGACAAAGTCTGACCGGCCGCTAACGGCCCTCAGGTGGCTTCCAGATTAGGGCCCGAATAAAGTTAGGGGAATATTATTGGGGCCCGATCACAGCCCCAACTCAGGCGGATAGTTCAGAATAATTGTTCAGCACCTGGTTTCAACTTTCACAACTGTATTCAATTTCGGAGAACACTAACTTGTCGAATGAGTATAGACTGTTCGTTGTTTCTTTGCGATAACCGAAATTATTAATTATTGGTGTTCCGTTGCTTCCCGACTCATGCAATTTCCTCTGGTCTTTCCCGGGAAGAACTGACTGGATTTTTTCGCTCATTGGAAGATTTGCGCTTGATGAGAGAATCGCAAGTCTGGCTTCCTCACGCCTCGACCAGACGTACACGTGCCAGTAAAGCACGGCGATATTCTATGCTTCAGATAAGAGTCCCGTCAGGTAGACTCGATGTAAGCAGTTTTAGAGGCCTAAAGTACGATATGGATACCAATATAAGGGTTATGTTTGAAAAATCTAGAGCATGATATTCGATTAAACTCTTTAATCATCGCAATGGTATTAATTAATTGATATAGTTTATGTGATATAATAAATAATTATAGGAATTCATGTGGTCTCTTCCCAAATAGAGTTTTACAATCGGCACAGTAATGGCCCACGAATGGTTGCCAGAGAAAAAACGATGGCGCGGTAATAGCTATGTAAGCGGGCCAGATCCGCACCATGCATGGTTGTTAAGAGGGAATGACACCTCATCGCGGTCGGTATGGTAGAACAATTATAGATTCCCAAAAATCTCTGAAACGGCTCTTCAGATCCCGTCGAAACTTTGCCAAACGACGTCAAATAGATAGACGAACAGCTGTCTTCTCCTCAAATTTTCTGAATTTGAAAAAAAAACTAGATTGGCTTATCATAAGCCAATCTACATTTTTTTTCTCAAATTCAGAAAATTTGAGGAGAAGACAGCTGTTCGTCTATCTATTTGACGTCGTTTGGCAAAGTTTCGACGGGATCTGAAGAGCCGTTTCAGAGATTTTTGGGAATCTATAATTGTTCTACCATACCGACCGCGATGAGGTGTCATTCCCTCTTAATGGTAAACCCTGAATGGCTGCTAAGACTTGGCCAAATATCATACGCCCATATTGGCCCAGCAACGGCTGCCGGATCTTCTGCCAGAAATGAAAAACAAAATATTTACAAATTATGAATATAAAAATTCTTGTAGTATCTTTTTTATTTTCTTATGCTTTACTTATGTTCCTGTACATAGAATAATTACATTAAAAACGTTTTCTGCATTGTTCAAGTTTTTACCTATCATCGGGATCGAACCTACGTCATTCGTTCTAGAGGTGAGCGCCCTACCCACTTAGCCATCCTAACACTTGCAGAATCCATCGTTTCTTCGTTCCTTACTTTCATGTCGATAATTTTATTCGTGACATTAAAGTTTACCGACAATTTTTTTGGTCCATTCAGGCTGTGAAAATAACTCGCTCGATTTAGGTGAAATTCCGAAAAGCAAACTCCTCTGATCGAGCTGAAATTTTGCACTGAACTTCCCCTCATTATCCTAAGAGAAACCCTTGACGGATTTTTTACGACTAGCAATAGTTTTCGATGTATCGCATTCTACAGTTTATTATTTCACGCCATACGAGTATATCTATATTTCCGATGGATACCCCTCACTCCTCTGACCTAGCTGCTTCCTGGCAAACAGTGCACGCCCGTACGTGCATATCACTTGCCATGTGGGATGGGTTTGTTTGGGTTTATTTAATATAGTAGAAGCGCAGTACAATCAATAACTTTCAATATACGATATATCATAAACTATTGCTAGTCGCCAATATCCTTTTAAAGGTTCTCTTAAAATATTGAAAAGAAGGTCTGTGCAAAATTTCAGCTTCATCAGTGGGACATGCTTTTCGAAACCTTATCCCTTGTTTTTACGTATTACAGTTTAACGATCTGCATTTGCAAAACGCCTAAGAAAAAACCATCAATGGCTGGAATAGATCTGGCAAGCCGTTCATCCACCTACGATACCCCAATGCTGATCGCCATTTTATCGGTGAGATGGTAATGGCCCACCAATGGCCGGCATAGATCTGGCAAGCCGTCCATCCGCCTACGATACCCCAATGCTGAATTGCCATACAATGCTGGTCGACGAATTATTGGCCGATTATCAGCAAACCGTTTAATGGCTGAATGCTGGCATTTTTGTTACGACAGGCGACCCTATATGGGTTATGACATATCTGTGACTACAATGCTACAAACACTCGGTAGCGTAGTGGCAGCGTGCGTATCACAGGTAGGTAGGTTGTAGGTTCGATTCCACGTGGAGGCGAAATATTTTCTTCGAAAACGATCATTTCTGAAGGCCAGGGTATGGCAAATTATGATACAAAATCAGTGTGGTAGAATTGCAGATGACGTATCTCATTTTATTTTGGATTTATGAAATATTCTATTCTATATTCTATATTCTAAAAATTATGTTTGAAACAACCCGTGCGGAAATTGAACTAGGGCTTTGGTCGGGCCCATATAGAATTTTCCTAGCTTTGATAGGGCCCTAATCCGGTAGCCTCACATGGGCCCTTAGTGGCCGGTCACACTTTGCTACTGAAGGCCAATAAAGGCAGAATAATGAGGGCCTTCAAGGATGCCTGATCGACGCCTCATGTAAGCCATGGTGTGCCCATAAGTTATCCCTGTCAATGGATATGCTCACGTGTGTGTAAATGTATGTGTTTCTGCGTATATGTGTCCGTTTATATAAGGTCACGATACACTGCCAAATTTGAATTGACTGAATAAATAAAGATTCCATTCAAATAAATCTTTATTTGCTGTAAATCTAAGTGTACTCTGTGCATAAAATATGTCATAAATCCAAAATGAAATTAAGCACTTAATTGAGAGTTTACCACAACGATTTTGTATCGTAATTTGTCATGCCCTGGCCTTTCGGAATATTTTTTTTCGAAGAAAATATTTTACCTATATCGGTATTGAACCTAGTACCTACCTACTCATGGCTACGCACGCTGCCCCTATGCTACCGAGTGCTTGTAACATCTTCGTCGCAGATATGGTATAAGAGACCAAATTAATTCCTATAATTACTTGTTGTATCACATAAACAATATCATATAGTTAATATCATTGTGATATTAACTATCACAACGCGAAATAATTTTCCATATGGAAAGTATTCGGCGAAAATAGTCACTATAAAAATGTTTTAAAAAACCGAATGGGATTGTTCAAACATATGCGCTGGCATCACTCCATGAGTGAATAAGGCAATAAGAATAATATGTAATTTTTTGAAGGATTTGTAAATGTAATATATAATAATTTTTAATGCTCTCACGTTTTTATCCTATTTTTACCTATTATCGAATAATTGAGTGTAGTAATTAAAATGCCACAAACGATTTAGTCCAAGCTATGTATACTGGTCCGTTTCCTATAATGCCCAAACCTGGTCCTCTTGTGGCAATCCCCGTCGGGAGTGCCATAATAGGACCCGCAAAGGCCCTTATTATACCAACCCCTGTCGAGATTGCCATATAAGGGCCTTCAAGGGCTTATTTGAGGCTTCCCTGATAGGGAAGACCATTATTTTTATGAGGGATGCCCTATCATTTTTCCGCACGAGAAATAGAATCGTAGTAGGCGATAAGACAAGGAAAAAATCTATTTGATATAAATAGATCCAAATTAAATTGAATATTTTTTTTGCCAATGCAATGAAGAATGTGAAGAGATGTTGGTTACAAGCAACAGCGCACTTCTCTCTTCGAAGTGCATGTCAGGCCTTCACTTTTCACCTTGATCAAGCCTCGATTTTGTCACCCGATTTTGTTGGAGATTTACAATGTAACAGTACAACTGAAAACGTCGAGTAATAATAACAATGAACAACTAAGAAAAGTTGAAAAACATTTCCGTTGCATTTCAACAATGCAAACTTCACCACCAAAACCTCCACTGTAGTATAATATAAATGTAGTATAATAATGCAAAAACATGATTATATAAATTACATTGTTCAAACTGTGTGATTATTTCTTATATATGTTATTTAACAAATATGTATATTAATACTATAATAATTACAATGATATAAATGTTCGTGAACATATAAAACTATGTAAACTTTAGCACAGCATAAAGACTACAGCAATAATCTAGTACTATACTGTTATTCATATTATTTCAATCGCATCAGCACATATTATTACATAATTTACTACCTTTATGGTTCCATTGTATGGGGCCCTTCCCCTTTTACGTGCCCGCCTTATTCCATTATTACCATATTATATATTATATATTATGTATATAATATATAATATATATATTATATATAATATACACATGTATTATACATGTATAATACATAGTATAATACATATTATTTATAATTATAAATATGATATAAACTATAGTTCACCACACAATACTATATAAATAATACATTAATAATGCGTTATAAAAAACGTTGTAAAAATCGTAATTCCTGTATATGATTCTGAAAATAATACAGGAATAATCGACGTTACCAACTTCATAAAAAGCATCATTATATTCCCCGACTATTGTGCCCTTTAAACAATCCACCACACGAGCCGAAAGCTAGGGTTGGTACGAACTGATGAAAATTGGAGAGATCACGAGTTATTCTTCTTTTTTTATCTACCATTCGAGCAGTGCAGTGGTGTGGCGATTGCATGAGCAAGAACATGTACCTATGGGCGATATAGTTCAACATTGGCTACACTATATATACACACATAATCTATGGGTATATATACCGTTGATGAATGGGACGAGACTCGGTGCTGACTACGGTAATGCTTCGTGGGGTTGGCGAGGCAAAGCGAGTTGAAAAGCTGTCCGGGACACAGCACGATGAGCGAAAAAGGGTGAGATAGAGATGGATGAATATATATGTATAAACCCCTCACAAACACTCGCACGCACGCACGCATACACACACACACACACACGCACACACACATTTAGAGTATATGTATATATGTGGATACAAAGAGAGAAAGGACATTTTGACCCACTCATATCGATATAATGTTAACTATGGGCACATCTGGCTGATTTGAGGACGGGCCCTGAATTTTTTTAAATACATCATTGGATTTTGAGGACACGAGGGTTCTTGGAAGTATCTTCATATAAAAATGCTCAAATTTATCTTAAGGTGATTTAAAAGTAATTAAAGATTAACTTCTGTTGAGGATGGGCATGAGACACTATAATGAGGACTGTCCTCGAATTGAAGTGTCTTTAAAGTCATATTTCCCCCTATATATATATAGGAAGAGAGAGAGAGAGAGAGAGAGAGAGAGAGAGAGAGAGAGAGAGAGGATGGCACAGCGAGTTTCCCTCGCGGTTGCGAGGCCGCGAGAGTTACACCGTGCTTATCAAGCCTTCATCGCTTTGTGCACGTCGGCTCTCGGGGAGTTGGCAGATATCGATTCGCCGTCTCTCTTTTACGCTAGTTTCACGCTTCACCGATACGAAAATATATCTGATACAACAAACTTTGTGTATAAATGTGTATCGCGTGCCATAGTATTTTGAACCAGTTATCTATATATATATATATATATCTCTCTCTGTGTGTGTGTGTGTGTGTGTGTGTGTGTGTGTGTGTGTGTGTGTGTCCGTGTCGACTTTGCGAGTAGTACAAAACGGGAGTGATATCCAGTGAAACAGATACCGCACCAACGGCTATAATCAAGCAAATTATATTTTAACAAAAGAAACGGGCGCCAAGAAAGTTTTGCAATGAAAACGAAGTTGTGAGGAACTTATTGTTTTTTTTGTAACAATGTTTGAATGCTCGACTTGATTTTCACGCTCGATGATTCATTGCGAAGTCTATTGGCTATTGAGTTCACTCTATTAGTTGCACCTCGTGTATGATGGATTTAAAAAAAGCGACGCAACCCGAATCAACAAACATGAGTGGGGGGTTTGCATGAGTTAGAAATTTTGAAAATATAATTGTTTATTGTATCATTTTGTATCATAGACTTTAACTTTCAATAGTAACAATGATTTTGTAAAAAGTCAAAAATTAATCGAGTAATGAATTTTTTGTGAAGGGTTAGACCACCAACTGCGCTACGGCAAATCGCGCTGCTGCTAATCTTTGTCCCTTTGCGTTTTCTTTTCAAAAGTATGTTTTATGAAACGGTATAAGTCGTATCTCGAAATCTTTTCAACTGATTCACTTCAAATTCGGAGCGAGAAGAGTTGATATTTTTACTCAATTGTTAATAACGATTGATTCGTTTTTTTGTCGAAAATCGAACTTTTTTTTCTTCAGCTCGCCATCTTCCTTATTTTCAAAATTCCCAAAAGTCTCTAGTCATACGAAAGTTTTATTGTTATACTAAATAATTTTTTTTCCATATCAGACAACCCCAGTTTCCCGAACCATCAATACCCATTGCGCATACAGCAACGGCGGTACTTTTTTTAAATAATAATAACCTCATTGTTTATAAATACTTTCCAGTCATAAAATAAACTTGAACGTGTCACGACTATGGATTAATTACATGAAAAATCCCGACCTTGTCATCCCAATACTCTCTCCAAAAAAAAACGAAAATCACACTTTTTTGGGCCTCAAGCTTAAGCAATCCCGTTAATACCGTAAAGTTTTCTTTTAGCCACTTCATTGCTTGTTAAACAACAATAATCATTTACAAACACCGATAATAATCAATATCTGACGTGTGAAATCATTCGAACAGTGTCGAAAATATGGCAGATAGCATTTTGTCAAATTGCGACCAATTTTCTTTTTTCCCCGATAGTTACTATATTACAGTAACCGCAATAATTTCAATCAAAAGTCCTCGCCGAATGCTATTTTCGTGAATTATTTCCGATTTTCAAACCGAAAAGTTCTAAAAATAGGAAAGGGAGGGCTATATTCTCCTGTGACATTCGGACGAGCGTGACGAGAATATGTACCTTCCCATTGACCATGGAACCCTGAAAATAGATAAATTCGTCGTCCTCCGCGATTTTCTGTCTCATTTTCCCTACCAGGAATTTTATCCTTCAGCATGAATTCTAGCCCAAAATATCACACGTTGTCTCAAAAATTCCACGAGCACACTTTTTTTTCTCTACTGTTCGGAAACGTTGGATTTATAAAAAAATTTGACACAGGCAATTTGGTGAATTTTGGAACGAGCGAATGTCGAAAATTGGAAGTCACGCGTCCGGACTGTGTAAGCGTTCGAATAGCGGTTGAAAATCCGATAGATACGCGGCCTGTATACGTCTATCGCTCGTACATCTGGTGTACCTGTGGATCGACCCGTTGCCCATAGGAATCTCGATAAGCGTGTTCCCTTCTCGCTTCGCTCGCTTATACACCCTGCCGAAACCGAGGGTGGTTTTGGGCAAGACACATTGGCCAGAAACGCACGAGAGAGAGAGAGAGAGAGAGAGAGAGGGGGGGAGAGATTCATTCGAAAAGGAAGAGGATGAGTTAAACGGGAAGCAAAAGAAGAAAGAGAGCGACCATAAGGTACAGAGAGGATAGAAGGAGAAAAACGAGAAGATACATAGATAATACCATGACAAAATACCCAGCCGTCTCGGCTGGACAAGCCGAGATGGCCCGATATCACAGCCGTCTGAGCATATCACGCGAGAGAGCTTTTGGCACAGAGGTAATCAAGCTCCGGGATATCACAGGTACTTATCTGTGTGTATACGAGGATTTAGACGATAATTGATTACTTCGGAGTCACGATCCTCGATACCGAGACGGGGTATAAAAGTCGAAAGTGTACATAGCGTCAAAAGTATTCAGCATGCGAAAGCACATACTTATAGATACGTGACTACAGGGAAACTGTGTTTAAAAAAAATGGCGCGTTGAAGTTTGCATCGTTGCAATCAGGGTTGGGCATATTCGAATTTTTTTAAATTCATGAATAATAAAGAAACTTATACAAAATTCTTTCCGAAAATGAATAAAGAATCCAACACAATTCAGTATTCGTTCCGAAAATGAATAATGCATCCTACTGGATTCAGTATTCATTTCAAAATGAATAATGACCCCAACTGAATTCAGTATTCATTTCAACATAAGTAATAAATCCAACTCGATGCAGTATTCATTCCGTATTGGGATATCATCAAATTGAATGATCTGGTAAATGGACAATGGAAATGGGACAAATATAATGTCACATTTCTACCCCCATTTCTTCAGTTACTAGATACTAAGAGCGCGATTTCCCTTGGGTAATA
>OY723385.1:51861759-51871759 GCA_963210295.1 Ophion ellenae
GCTGACCAACATCAGCATTTCGCGAGAATGGGCTGTCTTGGAAAAACCGGCAAAAAAAATCAAGTAACTGCGAAACGGATAGCAGTGGACGCGGGTTCGGTGTCGTTACCGAGCCACTACTTGGATGGGTGACCGCTCGGCCGCGCATCAGCTTGCGCGCCAAGCGACTTTCCGGTAGTGAGTACAACACGAAACACAAAATATGGCCGCCAGCACCAAGGCAGGTCTTCTACAGTTTCGCTGTGCCCTCCTGCAATTGCGGTACGGGCATCAGGACACGAGCTGGCTGTTGGCAATGCACACGGTGGCTTACCGAGAAACCGGAAATGAACAGTGGCAAGTGTGGCTGACAAAAAGCGGTCCTCTCTTTCGACGACGTACACGAAACTTATAGGAGGGTGCTTTTTGTGTCCAACAGAGACGAATTTACGGCAATGTCGGCGGCCTCGAGACAGCAAGAGGATACAATAAGGTACTTCACGAGAGTACCCATGTTATATTTGACGCTCGCGAATTTCACGCTCCGTTTACTGTTAAAAGTGGACTTTCAGGATATCGGATGTATCCACCCGGAATATCGTTCGAGGGAGTGAGATGAGGGCGACCGCCGCGACATCGTTCACCAGAGAGAGAAGAAAAGATGTTCATGTACGCTCCGAGCGTTATTATTGTTCAATGATTCGTGCCAGTCCGAATCATCTCGTTGGGTTCGCTATGGAGGCCGCTTAGGGAACATTGGGAGAGACGGAGAAGTAAAGAGAGCGAGACAGACGCTACGATCCAGAGCGAGAAAGAGTGAAATAAAAATAAAAAAGTAATAGAAAGAGGAAAAGGAAGATTGCCAACGAGTCTTCATGATTTTGCTACTATGTACTGATCAACAATGCGCGTTGAGAGGGAAGACCAGCAAAAGGGGGAAACGTCCATAGGTTTAGAGACTTTCTTTTTCTTCAATACAAAAGATAAATGAAGTGTGAGCTATGGTGTTCGATATAATAGTTTCATTTTTGTATGTGTGTGTGTGTGCGGGTGTGCGTGTGTATGTATGTATGTATGTATAGAAAGAGAGAGAAAGAGAGAGAGAGTGCGTCGTGTTCGAAAAGTCCCGGACCACATGTTATTTTCGATGACGTTGAAGTTTGCGTCGTTGGAATGCAACGAAATATTTTTTTCCGGAATTCCCAAATTTCCTTTGACAGACTCGACCTACAAAAATCATGTGAACATTTTTTGGGTACTATCTACAGTAGCTATCTGTAGCAACCTGAATCTACAAAATATGATTTTCGATCATAACAAAAAAAAAGGCATTGAATTTTCGTTGCATACCAACGATGCAAACTTCAACCTCATTCTTCACGCGAAATACACATTAAATGAAAAAAAGTTCGAAAAAAACAACATTTTTTTGGAAGCTATTTAATTTTGTAAAAGTAAGCTCGCAGGTTTATAGCCTCGCAGAGGCTATAAAGAGACCCGCAACGCAAGTTAATCACGAATTTATCCTCCAACCTTTCGACAACGATTTTGGATGTACAAAAATATGGCTTTTTGTAATCAGAAAGAAAAATTATTTTCCCAGAAGTTTTCCTTTTTCGGCTAGAAGAAAAGAAGCTTTCCTGCTACGGAAGCGTCTTAAACTGTGCTGCGGGGATACGCGCGTGGAAAAATACATCCTGACGCACAGAGCAGAGAGTCTGAAGTTTGCATCGTTTGATGGTAACGAAATTTCTTCTATCAAGTTATTATTACTATTATAATTTATTTGTTTTAATTGTTATATCGTATTATTAATTCGTTTTCGTGAATATTGTGACTTCAGAATATCACTAGAGGCTACACAAAACGGTAAAAACAATGTGGTGGACCAAAAATCACTCTTATCGGGGGGATTGACTTTTTTCTTCTCTCGATTTTCGTTATTATCCAAAACAGCTTTTTTGTTGAACATTCAAGTTCGCCATCTCGGATAGAGATCCTGAAAAAAACATTTATTTAATTTTTGCAGCCTGAATCTGCCAAAGCGTAATTGTGGATGATGGAAAAAAAACTGATTTCTATTGCATTCCAACGATGCCAACTCCAAATGTATAATTTATATACACGCATGTGTGTGCCGTTCCGCTATTTTTGTAGTTGCAGTTTAATGTTTGCCTATTTTTCGTTTTTTTTTTCATATACGTATATAAGACCGAAAAAAGGTGATGAAGGAACGATGAAATTATTGCAAATGTTATCGACCTTAATGTGGAAGGCCAATTGTATGGCGCAGGCATCGCTGACTGAAGGTATATGAAATTTGTCAATGATTTTTCCGTACCGAAATCTTTAAACGCGTTTTTCTCGAAACTACATTTTTTAAGTCGGCCGGACTCATAACTCGAACAAATCTTGACCGATTGACTTGAAATTCTAACTGTATATTCACCGTTACATTCTGCATAGAAGTACGTACGATATTCTCGATATATTACATACTTTTTTTTTATAAACAATTTTCGGGCGATGTTTTTTTTTAATTTTGAACTTTTTTTTTTAATTTTGAAATTAACAATTGCAGGTGCCATTGGTCCGGCCGCGCGCCTATGAAAAAAGGCTTCGTCGAAGAAAAACTGTGCAGCCGCCATTTCGTTTTATATTACTTTGAAAAAAATAGTTTATACAGTTTATAATGTGTACAATAAAGGCCTCTTTTCAGAATTTTGATTTATACCATTGACCCGCTAAAAAAAATTCCCAAAATATACTTATTTTTTCCCTCGCTACAGTGGCCTTACCCCTTTAGAAGAATCCTAAAAGAAGTTTGCATAACTTTCGCAGCTCAAATCTGCCAAAGGAAAGTCTGAAAATAAGACCAAATCATTTTCTTTGTGTTTCAACGATGCAAACTTCAGCGTCATCGCCGCATACCCTAACAACTTCGAACGTTTTCGACAAAAAAGTTTTAGATAAAAGTTTCTCGTTTTTTGGTTTAAAATTATGATGAGTAACAAATAGGGTGTCACATCCGGAAGGGATGAGAGCATAAAACTTTCGTTTCCCTCTTTCTTGCCTACGCCAAGCTCAATAGCACAGGATGAGGGTAAAAGGAGAATGTGTGAAATAGGTATTCTAGGTCTCGAGTGCCTAGATGGTCAAGAGTTATGTGAGTGATTGCGACAGATGTAGTTAACGTTTACAAATTTTCGTTTATTACCAAGTGCCGTCCACTTGGCCGGTCGGAAACATGGGAAGAGTACAGTTCGGCGGATTAAGAAAATGATACAAAAAAGTGATGCAGTTAGCTTACGTTTGCTGAATGACGGTCCTTCGGACTTGGGTGAAAGGGCCTTCGCTCTCGGCCTGTTACGCTCGCTTGTACAATGTCGGTCGATGGGCCGCACACACGCTGTGTTTACAATGGTGCCGCAGATGGGTCAGAGGGTCACTGCGCGGGTGTGAAGAGCGCAGAGAAGATTCACAATGCTTTTCGAAGTAAATAGATATGCAAATGGATGATCGAAAAACAGAGTTGGATTGTTAAAGGCGGAATAGAGTTACGAATCGCGATACAAGGTTGGAGTCGATAGAAGAGATCTTTCTAGTTCGGATGATGATGCTGAACTGATTTTTCTTTTAATCCTCTGGACCTTCCTGCTTCAGATTTCCCTTCTTGGGTGGAGTAGGAGAAAAAAAGGGGGTTTTCGTTTTTGACTCTTCTAACCAATCGGAGCGGTCGACGTGGGAGACAGTTCTTTGTATCTGGGAGTCTAGGCGCATGAAATTAATTACAAGGCGACCAATCGGAATGAAGCTATTCCGAGCGAGTGTTCGTGGAAAAAAGCGCATGAGATCGTGTTTGTTTATCTAAGGTCTAGGGCCCGGCGCCGAGTCGCCCCGCGATAGTGCAGCTGCTATGCGCCTCATAGCCCTTCCATGTGCATTTTGTTTTTCGTCGCGGCCCGGTTTTATGACCGAGTCGAGTGGACTTTTCCGGCGGTCTTGGTCTATCCTTGGTTCCCACACGGATTTAAGAATCGGAGCTCAGCTATGCCTTCGCCGGCGGGTGAACTCTGGGTCATCTGGCTTGCAGTATGATAATTTTTGTTTTACGACTTTTCCGAGAAAGCGTGCCTAAAACTATGTTCTCGTTGGATTCGAGTGGGTAAGGAGGGTCGTACGAAAGTACGCCCGACGCTCGCTTATTATCGATAGGTTACATTGCAGTTGTGGTATGTCTAAGCTTAAGAAGATACAAGAATGTGTCGAAAAATGTGAATGCCATATTCGTTTAATGGTTATTCTCGATTTCCATGGGAAATCGCTCAGGCCAGCGTTCTCGGGGGATTTCAACAAAGTAGGAGAAAGAAAGCGCAATATTTTTATGCACTTTGCTCGCGACGTTACAAGGGGATTCTTATCGGAAATTTTTAAATTAGTTCTACTCCTGACCTGAGGGGAGAGAAGGTGTTGATTCTAACGCCATCAATGTCGTTACACAAAATATGCAGGATTGTCCGAATAGTTCTCTAAAAAAATGTTAGATTTTTATTCGAAAATATTATGTTGCCGACTCGTATATACCGAGAAAAACAGGTGGTCCCGGACTTTTCGAACGCCCTGTATATCAATATATTCGTTCCAATACACACGTATTCCATTCCAGTTCATGAATAATCACCGAGTCAATAGATTTATTCCACAAAAGCTAATGAGATATAAATACGAAAAGCAGAATTAACGTTCGACGAGCCACGGCACGCTTCAACGGAGTCAACGAAATGACTTTACCTGTTTGAACAAAACTTCTATCGAATCATTTTTTTCCGTTAAGGCCTTAGGCCACAGTAACGGGTATAAAATCATGTGCGAATTTAACATTTTTTTCCGTATGAAAAAGTGATTCACTCATAAAATTAATTACACATTCATTTAGTATGAATATCAAGCTGTTAGAAAAAAATATATATATATATATTTTTCGATGTACAAAATGGCCAACTACTCGAACCTTCTCGAAACAGCTTTTTTCCAATTGGCGTGACAAATAACTTCAACAATTTTAACTCGATTTACTTCAAATTTAAAAGTTATGTTCCTAATTGCATTTCGCAGAGAAGTACGTACGGAATTTCTGATTAATCGAAAACTTTTTATTTTATGAGCAGTTATAACGAAATTTTTCACTGAAATTTCATTTCTTAAGTTCAAATACCTACAACTTTTGAATAAAACAATATTTTTTAAATTCCGTACGTACTTTCTCTGGATATTCTAATGTAGATTGACGACAATTTTTGTTTTTTGTTGTAGGTAAAAAATTGTGGATGCTAAATGTCACGCCGCGGAGCGCCTAAAAAAGATAACAAAAGAAAATATTAGTAGTCAGCCATTTTGTACATCGAAAAAAAATATATATATATATTTTCTAACAGCTTGATATTCATACTAAATAGGTGTGTAATTAATTTTACGAGTGAATCACTTTTCCATACGAAAGAAATAGTTAAATTCGCACATGATTTTATACCCGTCACTGTGGCCTAAGGCCTTAGTGTCGCATAAAACGATCGCCGAGCTGAAAAAGATAATAAACAGATATTTTAACGGAAAATTATCATCACCCGAAACCGTTAGGCGAAAATGATTCATCGGCCATTACTGCGTACGTCGCGATGGAACCTGGGAGCGAGAGCCTTGGAATGCGACGGGAGAATTCGATACTGGAGAGCTCTTAGAGCACGGAGCGCAGTCGGAGATTCGGCCGGCTGACCAATTCCGACTGTATCCACTGCGAAGATCCCGGGGCTCTTGCGGGTTGCCAAGTCTGACATCATATAGGGTGTCTCCAAAGGCTGAAATTGCTACGGCGAATAGTGAATATTTTTATACTATTTTCCGTTTGGTCAGCAGAATATTTTTCAACAATATTTACTGACCACATGTCACTGAAAGATTTTTTTGTTTATTACACAGACAGCAAATGCTGGAAAAAATTTCGAGTCGGAATTTATTTGACTCAAAGAACTGCGAAAAATATATTTGTTTACGTCGAAAATAAAGTCTCGAAAAGGGTTAAAGCTCACGACGAATATCGTAAGGAAACTAGGATTGACATTTTGAAATCAGCTCGGGGCAAATCTTGTCTCTGAGGTTTAGTTTGAACTGAAAATTAACTTTCGATCGAATTAGCAGAACAAAACCTCTATACTATGTAAATTATGATAAGCTACCCCTATTTTTGCAGAACTTTTTTTGTTCAACTTTAGAACTCTCTTAAAACCCTAAAACTCTGAGAAGATGACAAAAGACGACGTACTTCTATTTTCGAACTGGTTTTTAACGTCTCCAAATCCAGAATACCTTTTTTTTCCCAATTGAAAAATACTAATAAATTCATGTACCGGTCCGTGATCCCTGGTGGAACAGCTTTACGAGCAAGAAAACGTTCGGTTAGATATTTACGACCATTCTGCGTCAGAGGGTGAAAAAATGGCTCGCCAGGTCCGGGGTTAAAAAGGGTTCGACATCTGCCTTTCCCGCGTTTACAGTCCGGCCACCGTGTAGACACGAAGCACCACAAGAGCGCGCGTGGTCAATTGAATCGAGGCCTCAAAGTTGGCCCGTCTGACCAATATACTTCGTATCCACTAACCGCGCTCTATTGCACTGTAAAGCCTCCTTTTTTCTCCACCGAGCCCGTGCTCAGTTCATAATTGACTGTCAGGTTTTTCTACAAGTAGAAACGTATCGCAGGCTTTTTATTATTATCTCAACGAGATCCGAGGCAGTCTGCCAAGTTGGAGTATATTACAGAAATGCAACTGACGGCATAGCGACAAAAATCGTCTGATGCACGCAAATAATTTCTGATTTTCGATAAAGAATAATTTATTGGAGTCCGTAGCAAGTACATGACGTTGAAGTGTGCATCGTTGGAATGCAATGAAATATGTTCCGTCTTTTTTGTACTTTTAGTATGATAATGAACCTTTCGTATCATCGGATATTTTTTTGAACGTTCAAATATTACGACAAAGACAAGCTGTAGGGGAAAAAGGGTAAATTTTCGAAAAAAAAACAGCTTCAACAATTTGTTATTAAGAAACGGATAAATATATGAAAAAACCAATCGGCCAAAGAATAGAAAATATTATAAACTATGCTGTTTTTCGTAGCGCAGTCGACGATTTGACCCTTCACAAAAATTGTCCTCACGCGGTCAACTTTTTCAATGTTTACAAAATGTTCGTTGCTAATAAAAGTTAACACCCAAGGCAAAAAAAGTATGCAGTAAAAAATCCGATTCTATACAATTTCATAAGATAATTAAAATATACACAGGCGACGTTACCTCCGCACGCGATACACAAGTCCGCCGGAAGGAAAGAATCGTCCCTCCTCGGCCCTCTGTACAACAGCTCGATGAACGAGATCTTGATTCCCCAAATTTCTATTGCCTGATTTAAGTTACGAAAATCACGCGAATATTTTTCAGGATCCGTATTTAGCGATCTATAACCTAAATCTACAAAAAACGGTTTTCGACGATAAATTAAAAAAAAAGCGACTGATAAAAAATTCACTACGTACTAACGATGCAAACTTCAACCCCATAGCAAGGCCGCTATATTTTCATCCCCCAATTCCTGGATCAGCTTCTCAGTCGTGTTTTCGATAGTCTTCTCATATTCTTTCGGCAACAACGAACGCTAATGCATTGTTCACTGTAATTGTTTGCAGATCTACGTCATCTACCCTTCTCTGCATGAGACGCAAAAATAGACAAAGAGCTACGGAGTTTTCTATTATTGGTTTTTTCCTTAGGTACACGCTTTTCGCGTTTGTTACCTATTCTTTCCCATCATTATGACCGTTCTTCCCTCTACTGTTTACTCCTTTTTGTCTCCATCTTTCTCCCTGTTCCCCCCTGTTGCGGCCGCAGCCGACTTCCCCCTCTGTATTATATTCATCATGACATTTCTGTCATGGGTATAGGGAAACTGCGGAAAACCTATACCAATACAGCCGGTCATCGAGTTCGCCCCCCAGTCGTGGAACTAGTCTTATTTCGCTGCGAAATGCCGAAGAAAAACATTTCACGACGAAATGTACGCGACTGAGATTCGAACCCGGGACCTCCCGGTCCGCTGGTTTAGTGGCGAGCACGCTAACCACCATCGCACCAGTTTTCTACGGAGTTTACTATTTGTATGAATGTATAGGTTAGACCTGTACGTCAACGGTCGTTTATGTCTTTCAATCTGCTAATGCCTCGAACGTTCTTATTGTCGCGGTAACGACCGGAAGGACATTAAGGCCTCGTTTAAGGCAAGTAGTTTACCCTACCAATGTACAGACCGATTCAAACTAAAACGTAACATTCCATGAAGTATTCACAACGATAAATGATTTCAAAAAGTCCTCACAACAAACGCACATGACAAAAGAGATAGTTAAGTGAAGGATTAAGTTTAAGGAGAAAATTAAGTGAAGGGCATGATTATGATCGTTTTATCGATAAACTGTAATTACTTTTACTGTACTATATTTTGCCATGGGTGTTTGCGCCAAATGGACTTTTCCCTTGGGGTATCTTGATGAAGTCCAATGCGAACAACAAGGAAGTAAGAAATGATCAAATTACGGCTTCAAGGGAAACCCCTCAAAAAAAGGGTTGTCGAGGGGTAATTTGATGTCATTGAAGTTTGCATCGTTGAAATGCAACGATCTTTTTGGTTAATTTGTTGTTTCTTTATGTTTATCATTATCCAAAGCCTTTTTTTTCAAATTAAGGTTGTAGGTCTGTAATGAAAATACGTGAAAATGTTTCACTGATTTTAACTGAAAAGATCGGCCAAAAAATGTTTTGAACCATTTGAGAGTTGGTTTCCCTCCTCAAAACTGTTTTTCGACCGATAACAAAAATACGTTTCTAATAGTTTTCAATGCTTTATTACATATATGAGTTTCAACAAAATCGAAGACGGACACTCGAGTGATGTTTTTTGTGAGCGAAACCCGAAGTAAGCTCGCTGCGTCAATGGATTGATGTTCGGTAAACAACGGTAAAAGCAGGCGCGAAGGCAAGTTAGTGATTATTATTACGAGACTACAGTGCAAAAATGGAGATAGGTATCGGCGTACATCAAAGATATACGCGCAAAAAAAACCAGAAACGAGTATCCTTAATGTAATTATTGCCAGGTGACCTCGCGTGACAAGGACTTTCGTGAGTCTGCCTATCTCAAGCTGCATACAAATTCGTGTAAATGGAGCTATGGATACGAATCGCGTGTTGCTATATGAATATGAATAGATATATTTATATGAGGAAATATATATTTTTATGATTTTGGAGACTTCGAGGACCATCCTTAACGGAGTCGATCGTCCCCGGAGACAATATTATGTAAAACCCGGTGGCTTTATAATTACCTGCAATTAAATATGACCAAATTAAACTTGAGGTCATATTCAGAATCCTCCTGTTCCTAAATTGAAAGATTAATTTTTTAATGTTAAGGCGTAGACATCTTCGCAGAAAGAGATTTAAACGTTCTTTTTTCTTCTTATATTGGCTTAAATTATATACAATCATCACAAGAATGATATTCAAAAGGAATTATACGCGAACAAAAAACTTCTTTAGAACTCATTTTCCAAAGCGCCTCCGAGTACTCCGAAACGCACGAAACAGCATAGACGGTGAAAGTGGCAATTTGGAGTCGTTTAGTCCAGTCGTTGTACAAAAAATATACAACCTAACAACGGAAGGCCTACCGTCAAAAAAGATGCACGGATAATTCAAGGGAGAGCTTCAATCCCGTCATGTTGACTATAGTTCCTGAATTAGTTTTGAAACCTCAAACGCGTTTTTTTAAACCACGTTTTTAGCCCTTTGCGGTATAGTGGAACACTGGTGACAGATTTTGACGATCCAAAAGTGGTTTTTAATTAAATACAGCGGCTGTAAATGCGTTTCAAGGTTCCTAGGACTTCAATAACTACTGAAACATAC